>JAHWFP010230025.1:0-38797 GCA_023313725.1 Lithobius niger | reverse complement strand
TCTGGTTGATCGGTGCACACATATCGTAGTTGCTCCCCCCAATAAATATTTACCTATTAAGCCGTGGATTACGCCAGCTATCGTTCGTTCTGTTAGAACTAAAAATAAGCTTCGGAAAGACTGTTACAAAAACCCAAATTGTGAGGCATTATGGCAGTATTACAAAACTTACCGTAATTCACTTACAAATCTAATTCAGAAAACAAAATCTGACTATTATAGTGAAATGATTAAAAGTGATGCATCTGACACGAGGAAAACGTGGCGTAATATTAAAAACGTGTTGGGCGTCTCTCCTACTAAGCCGGTTTCTGAAGTTGCTGATAAGAATGGTATGCGAGTGACCGACCCTGATAGGATTGGGGATGTTTTGAATGAGTATTTTGTAAATTGTGCAGCAAATTTGACTAACAATGTGCGGCCTAAACACTTTAAATTTAAATTAAGTAACACCAAACATTATGAAAAATCTATAACTTTAGATCCTGCTTGTGAAGATGAGATGATCAAGTTTTTAAATGGAATTGATCCAAACAAAGCTGCTGGCCACGATGGCATTTCCCCTAAAACTCTTAAGTGTATGGCAAACTTTGTTGCAAAACCGTTAGTATACATTATAAATTTGATTATAAGTAATGGCAGGTTTCCTAAATTACTTAAGGTGGCTAAAGTGGTTCCTATATATAAATCAGGTAGTCATTTGTTGTGTTCCAATTACAGGCCTATATCCATCTTGTCTGTTTTTTCAAAAATTTTTGAACAATTTATTAAACGTAGAGTTGCTTATTTTCTGGAGAGTATTAAGTATTTGACTCCTGCCCAATTCGGTTTTAGGGAAAACTGCAGTACTGGCGATGCAACTTTAATGTTAGCAAATGATATCCGTTTGTCACTTAATAATCGTTTTGTTACTTACGTCTTCTTTTACGATCTGTCGAAAGCATTCGACACTGTGGACCATGAAATTTTGCTTCAGAAGTTGAAAAAATTAGGTGTAAGAGGTATTGCTCTCGAATTGTTTGCATCTTATCTCTCGGATCGACAACAGTACGTCAGTGTTAACAACAGTAACTGTAATCTTAGGAGAGTAACGTGTGGTGTCCCACAAGGAAGTGTCTTAGGACCCCTTTTATTTTTAATTTATATCAATGATCTTGCTGAACTACCTCTAAATGCAAAATTGTTTTTATTTGCCGATGATATTGCCTGCCTGTATTCGAAGGAAAGTGAGCTCTCACTTATTAAATCAGTTCATGATGACATCAACTTATTAGCCCGTTGGATGATTGAGAATAAACTTGTTGTCAATATTGCCAAATCAAATTATATTACCTTTGGTACGAATGAGAAAGACGCGGATAGGCCTACTGAATTTACCTTCCATGTTTGTAATAAACTGTATGTTGATGGACCTTCGATTTCATGTCAGTGCCGGTCCTTGATTAGAGTTCAAAGAGCAAAATATCTTGGACTTGTGTTTGATGAGAGAATGAAGTGGGATGGCCATATTGAACATATATGTAGTAAACTTCGAAGTATCATCCCTGTCTTCTATAAACTACGTCCAATTTTACCATTTAAAATACTTCGGATGACCTATTATAGCTTGGTACACTCCATCATTACATATAATTTATTGACATGGGGGCTGACCTACATTACTGTTTTGAAGCCGCTATGTGTTTTGCAAAAGAAGTTGATTCGTATTATTTCATTTGCTAGTCCAACAGAGCATTCAGCTCCTTTATTTAAAAGATGGGAAATTCAACCTGTTCAATTAAATTTTGCTTACTTCGTAGCTTTATACTTACGCAAAAATGTTATTACCCATCTGGCACCTGACAACTTTTCCGATGCAAGATTTAGACTACTTTTGCCAAAAATTAATAATCATTTTGGAAAACAATGTTTGAAATTTATTTGTGCTAAACTGTTTAACTGGCTACCGATCAGTTTACGTGTCACCCCCCATAATGCAACTTTTAATAAAAAACTGAAGCTCTGGTTGGCTGAGAGTGACGTATGGATGGAGTTGTGGTGTCTTTGATAATTGTTGATTGTCTTTGAAGGTGTGTTGCTCTGCCGAATTTTTCTTTTCTTTTTAACTTAAACTTAAAACTCTGATACAACTTTGATTCCTGACTTGTGCTCTTTTGTTGGATTTGTTACCAACTGTAAGTTTTTTCGCCCACGGTTGATCTATCCTATTTCTATTTTTATGTTTTTTGTTGTTTGCTTTTCTTGCGCATTTTTATGCTGTTTTTTTTTCCATGTACTGGCACAGCTCACGAGGTTCCCTCATGCTGTGCTCTTTTTGCTGTAAATAAATTCAAAAAAAAAAAAAAAAAAAAAGTTGAATTGCCGAAGAAAATCCTACAAAATATCTCAATTGGAATTCATTTCGAGGCTGAAAATCAGAGTGATTTAGCCAGCTACATTTTTGACCCCTTTTACGATTTTACTGTTAATAGACAAAAATTGTTATTCGTCTGAAAAAAACCGGGTAATCTATCAAATTACGTGAATTATTTGTAATGTAACGGATTGTTTCAGAAAGGAGCTTATATATTATATTTTCTAAACGCTCATGCTGATTTAACTAAATTGCAGGCTTATTGTCATGACACCGGACCCAAAAAAATAAAGGCGAACAATAATGTAATCCTTAAAAACAATTATTTGGACCGCTTTCACAGCTTTCACATTCTTATTTTTGTATTCTTATTTTCATTCATATTTTATAAACTTAGCATGAATTCGTAATGCTTTGGTCAGCTTTAAAAACTAACAAGATAGGATTGTGATAATTATTGTCTCATACTCACAACATTGCGAACCCCTTGTTCACACTATTAAATTTTAGTCTATTTGCTTTAATTTGTTTTGTTGTTTTGTTTTTGTTGTTGCTACTGCTGGTCGTCGTTAAATGCTGCAACGGCCGTTAAAAAGTAGGGTTTTTGTGTTTCATTTAGGATGTTCGTAGACCTGTTGATGCCATTCTCTAGCCGCAGCCTATTGCTCAGGACGGAAATAAGTTTACGACAAGGCTATTCATTAAAATTGGCGCCCGAAGTAGCAATTTCAGACAACTTTCTTTTATTGCTCCATCAAATATATTGAAGAATCCAGAACTTCCTTAATCCCCAGGTGCTGTATTACAAATAACATAATAATGAAATCGACCACGCGTAAGCCTCGCACTGCAATTATTAAGTAAGTTTAAGACTTAAAGAAAGAGTGAAGCTGAAGATAAAGTGAAAGTTATATATTTACAAAGAAAAAAAAAAGTTTTGAAGGGAAGCCCGGAAATAGAATGACCGTCTAAAAAATAATATAAATTTAATAAACTTAATTTAGTAAGAATCACGACGTGATCTAGATTTGAGGTATTGATACTGAACGAAGGCTTATTTGTTCTGTTATGAGCACGTCATTATTATCGTTTGGGTCAAATCAAATTAAAAAAGCACTAAATCTATATGTACAGTACATCAAGAATTGTTTCATGTTCCTTGACGAAAGACTGGAAAAAAGAAACTAGACGAGTCGTGTACCATCTCCGACTTTATGGACTAATTCGGCCTTTGCAACTGATTCCTGTGTGGGTTACCGAGCTTCCGGAAGTTAGTTTCAATGGCACAAAGTGCATCGTTCCTCGCGTTGTTTCCTAGTGAACCCTTGTTTCCTTGGAACCCCTGGTATTTTGTTTTGTTTTATTAGGGAAGTAAATATCGTTTTCAATGGAGGGCGCCACTCTTATTCTCAGTGTGGCTGAATTGCCCGTTTCTCTGTTTTGATACCAAGCGCGATAAACTCGCAACAACGATCGTGCCAACTTTGAAACTATTCAACATGGCTGTAATAGCCAGAATTCAGAATTGTTTATTAGAGCTTTGGCCCGAAGCCATGCACCCAGTTATTACACCAATTATCATAGTCTCTAATCTTAACCTAAACAGTCAGCATTATGTAAGAAAAACTTCGTTCGTTACTGGTTGTCACAGGGCACATCAGTTCACATTGTCGGCCGCTCGCCCTTTTTCTTTGCTACCGTGCCAGAGAGAACCCGTACGTCCTCTTTCATTGTTACCGTCTTTAGTTAATTTGAGCCGTTTTCGTTGGGTGTTTCCTCGTTGTTTAGTTAATTTGAGCATTTTCATTGTTTGTCATGAACTCTGATATGATCTGATCCCAAAAGATGCATCTTCATATAAATATTTATGAAGATTTCTTGTTAGGGAGTCCTATATCGCAATGGCTTTGCGAGTAATAATGAAGCAGCCGATGTATTTACACAGCGAGTTCTTTAGTTAGTATACTCTGCGTTTGTAATCTTGAGCAAAATGTGTGAGTGGTGGTTTATACTAATTAGTTTCTTATTTAAAATCACACGAATGCATCGTCGGACTCTACGTTATTCCGTGAACTTTTTCCCCGAAGATGGCAGCTCCCAACTTCAGTACTAACTCACCACAAATAAATTCCTTACTACGTAGATATAAATAGACACAAATCGCTGTAAATAATATTAAGAAAAATTGAAAATAAGCCATTAGCGAAAAATATACACTAGAAATAACGTAGTTCAGTAAGCCACCTTTATGCACGTACGTTTCCCTCTCCATTGCGTATGGCCGAGCTAATTTGGTCGAATGGAGTCCTGGTCACGGTTGTGACCTTAATAAGGGGTTTAGTGAGTTATCTCTATGCCAGTGGAGGATGTGGCCATAGCGGTTAAGGCGCTATGCAAGTGAACTGGGAGCGAACCCGTTCGAATCCGGGTCATGGCACTCCGTCCGATTCGAACGATTCGATGCCTAGATCAGTGCGTAAAGGTGGCTTACTGAACTACGTATTTCTAGTACATAATTTTCGCTAATGGCTTATTTCCAATATTCCTTAGTACGTAGATTGCTTAGAACGGGAAGCACTCATGTGGGCGTGGGGGGGGGGGGGCTACATTGAAGATGTAATAAATGCATCCCGTTTATCCAATGAGCATGCCGTTTTCGGCTATCACGTTGTCTGGGCCATGCGCATAATTCCCCAATTGGAACCAAACATCTATTTCTCACAGTAAAAAAGTTAAATTTTATATCTGGGGGTTGAGGGGGGCAAGGCGCCCCAACACAAGCTCATTGGGTGGCCCCCATCTTAGGGACAAACCAAAGTCATATGAGTTAGGTGCCTAATTACCCTGTAGGGCTTTTGGTGGGGTGCAACGGACTTTTGGACCACCGTGTATATTTACCTTATGCAGTTGTGGTATAATGATTCATGTCGTTTCGCGCCGTTTATTATTAAGGATAGGCTACTTGAGATAACTAAAAAGTATTGTAACAGACGCTAACTATTTTGTTGTGGAATACATTTTTCTTTTACATTAAATTAAAGCGTAAATTCAGAACGGAAACCCAAATCGTCTCGGTTAGTATTAAAGGGATATACCTCCCAGCGCCATTTTTCTCGATTCACCACATCAAGTACGGCCCCAAAGGTCTATTTGCTTACCGTTAGTCTTTCCCTTGCTAAAAAACCGTTTTAAAATGTGGCGTCTAGGAGAATTTCTGTTGAATGTTGTTAACTATATATATTTAAGAACGACCCGTAAGTATATGATGCATTGCGTGCTTACAATAATCGTGACGTTTCATCTCTGTGTGTACATGTACTAATTTTCTAATAATTACCATGAGATCAAAAATCTAAAAGACTAATGCGGTAAAAATTAAAATTAATTATTCCAATAGATCGCCGAAGCAAAATTATAAGACGCTAGCCTAGAAAATTATAAATTGTGATTTAAAAATACGAGAATCATTCCGGTTTGTGACGACACAATTAATGCGTTCACGCTGGCTTGTCTATGAGGCACAATGCCAACTGAGATAGTAGTTACGTTTTTCGCTGCGAGGAACGAAGTTACTGTCTCAGTTGACCTTGACTATGATAAATTCGCGGATGCGATCGACGCGTAGCTGTTATAAGGCAGGTGGGAGGTTATAAGGCAAGAGGTATGTTGCTTTAAATAAATACAGATGAAAACAGACTTCCGTTGTCTTTTGGACTTAAATGACAGGCAGCCCGAGCGGAAAACGTAAGGGAGATTCTTCCGGGTTGGCTTTCCTGTGGGGCTTAGCTTTGCAACATTATTTCAGACGCGCGCAAATGGTTCAAAGGCATTCATTTTCTTACTTTTTTCCCTCGTGAGAAACGGTTTTGCTACATTTACTCTAACCTATGTAAAAAATGTTGCTACAACTATTTCGCGCAGGATGCTCTAATACAGTGAGAAGGTATGTCCGTTTAAATCATGACCAACGGCTGAAGTCCTATCGCATGGCAAAGTCAACTTGTCAGTATGACCGAGCGTATTTGAGTTTCGGATTTTGGTTTTAGTGGCGTGGGTTCTAATTTCTAGTCAGGCAATAGAGCAGCGGCAAGTGACGTTATATTGACTACAAGAGAAATATCTGCAAGGGGCACTAGATTGAAATGGTGGGTTAAACAACGGCACTTCTATAGTCAAGCCAGTGCTTTGAGAGCGGATTTCTTAGGTTTAAAAAACCGTCGTTTTCTCCAATCCCTTATGCTACGAGGTTGTAATCGGAAAATAAAGATTCCACTTGCTTAAAAATGTCAGCTACTGCCAACAAATCGACAAAAATCGCGCGTTATAGGCCTAAGAAATCCACTCTTAACAGCATCGTCTTCAGTAAGACGTCCTTCTTTTCGCCCTCCAGTGCCCCTTGCAGCTAACCCAGTTACTGGCTCCATCATAGAGTTATATACAATAAATAATACTACGTTATGTCACTGCCCTATACCAAAAGTCACCGGAAATATGTTTGCACCTGTGTGATTTAAAACATTTAAAATTATTGTTTTGTGATAACAGAGTTTAAATTTAGGTTTAAATTTTTGGGGCAGAAAAATGAACCCCAAGGGGAGAAGGGAATCATCGTTAAAATGTGTGTCAAAGGATGCCTTTTTGCGTGAGGGTTTCCAAATGGGATAAAAACTAAGAGGTGCAACTATCCTTCCCTCCTCACCCACCCATACTTTAATAACCTACATTCGTAAGGTCTGAAGTGCAATTGGGTGAGAAAGTATCCTGACCGACGTGCACCTCTTATCTTCTTTACTATCACCGACACTTAGTAATCGGTACACCAAAAGAGCTGGAAAGGGCAGGCAAGGGTGAAGCTGAGTCCCACCCTGACCTAATTCAGGTTGCGGGGGAGGAGAGGACTTACCTCAATCACACCTAGCATAACTTCTGCATTGACATGGTGGAATACTGTTATGAAAGTCATTAGCTGTCTGCTGTCCGTGTCGCTTTCTTATTATGACTGTCTAGTCGATTCCAACTTAACGAGCAAACGCACTATCAAAATAATATCAGGGTTCGCAGAAGCTGCTGGAAGTCCTTGAAAGCTTTTGAAATTGTCACGAAGAAATTTAAGGTCTTAAATTAATTGAAATTGTTAACTACATTCTTGAAAGTCGTTGAATTTTGTTGTTGTTAGAATCTAAAATAACGCCCTAGCATTGTATTGAGCAAGACAAGGACAAAACTTGCTGTTTTTTTTTAATTACTTGGACGTTGGTTGTAAAATATTGTTTACAGGAAGGCAAACCAAGCAGTGCTACATGAATATACGAACAACGTTTCAAAAATTCTCAATTTTCGTCATCAGGTTAGCAATAAATATAAAGCATGGCAAAAGCCACTAATTCATCCTACGTTAAAAGCGTAAAACAGTTATTTAAAACGGATAAAAACCACCAATTTCTCCCCTCAAAAGAGGCAGAAATGGAACCCGAAAGCACGACGCACCTGCTTCGTTGGGAAACCAAGTCCCAACCGAAAGGACCGAATTGAGTTTCGACCGAATTGAGTTTCTTCAATTTGCTGCGCACAGTGGCTAGCGAACGCTGATTTTCGTTCGCTTCGCTCACTCAATCAGCGCATTCTGTGACTCAAATCTCCCCCCCCCACTGCTAATGATCCCCTCTTTCTAATGATCACTTCCATTATATTCTTCCACATCCATGTTCATGCTGGAGGAAATATCAGCACCTCATGTGCTCAACCCCCGCCCCCCTCCCCAGGATAATGATCCCCACTTTTTAATGAAAACTTCTATTATATTCCACCAGCCATGTTCATGTGCATGCTGGCGGAAATCAATAAGGCTCAAGGTGGTCTTGGATCTGTCCCATCGTGAAGCATAATGTCGTGAAGTTTCCCGCAATGATTTCTCTCCTGCAAGTCGTGCGATACCTGCTGTAGCCTATCTGCCGGTGCCGGTGCTAGCTGTTTGACTTCTTGTATGCATAAATTTTGTTGTTTCGCGCGCTTTCAATTAGTTGTTATGCACTAGGCTATTTAAAACGATTCTAGGAAAAAAGCTGGGAATGAAAAGCCGATAGGAAAAGAACCAAAGGGAAAAAAACCTATTCCTGGTCAACCTCCATTCCCTGCTTGGGGTGAAATTCTAGCCAAGGCAACGGGCAAGGCAACCTATAACAGCGACATAAAAAAAACCACAAACCCATTTTTTTCCTCCCGTTTTTTTCTTGCATAATTTCAACATGAACGTTTTAATGTTTGGTGAGGTGTAGGCTTTACCTCAGCAAAACTTGGCTTTCTTTAAATCTGAGTAGCCTTACTGAGCAACTTCGTTAAGTAATGAAATGTCTGAAAAACTGCATTTTTCTTGGAAAAGTTAAAAAAAAATTATATTGGTTTTGAAAAAGTCCTTGACAAACTATATTGGTTTTGGAAATTTCCTTGAAAAATTATATTGTTTTTGGAAACGTTCTTGAAATATTGTGTTGGTTTTGGATGACTCCTTGAAAAATTATATTGGTTTTGGAAGAGTCCTTGAAAAATTATATTGTTTTTGGAAACATCCTTGAAATATCATGTCGGTTTTGAAAAACCTTGAAAGATTATATTGATTTTGGAAACATCCTTGAAATATTATGTTGGTTTGGAAAAGTCCTTGAAAAATTATATTGATTTTGGAAAAGTGCTTGAAATTGCTGGATTTTTGTGTGTGATCTTATGTGAACCCTGCAATATACAAGTTGCAGAAGTGGAAAATATTTCCGCAACGGAACAGCGTGTAGCTCTGTAGGATTTCCTGCAAATTGTTAATGGATAACGAGAATGAAAGTACAGAGCCACGTAGTTAGAGTTACAGTCTTCGACAGTGAAAATTTGACGCTTTTCCTGAGTCAAGAAAGAGGGGGTCGATCGGTTAAAGGAAAAAATAACCCGATTTAAACTTGTTTATTACAATAATAGGACTTTCTAATTCTCGTAAATACAAAAAGAACAATTAAAATCCGTTGATATACAGCATTTTTATCCAATAAAAAAGAATTTGAGATTTACCGACCTTAGTACCATTTCTTGCCACTAGATGCCGATGTTAATGAGCGAAGTGTGTTTTACCCAAGGCCAGCTGAGATAGAAGCTGTGTTCCCCTGGCCCGTCATCTTGCTTCTGTTTAGTGACAGACACTCTAGGAGTCGTCCAGTACCGTACGGATTGAGAACCCAAAGGAATTTGTATCTGGTTTAAGTGAATGCGTGAAAAGCCCTCAATATGAACCAGATAACGGCAAAAAAACGCTTTTCGTTCCCTATTTTGGTGGCCGATGATTCGCATTGTTTCCCGGAAGAAAAAAAAAATTTTTCTGATTTTGGCTTCATTTAGTGGTCTCTGAGAGTACAAAATAAGTAATGAAAAAAAGCGGTGTTTTAAACTAGTCAAAAAATCAATTATGCGAAATTAGCGATTTTTCTCATTGACTTGTAATGTTAAATTTAGGCCCTTGTGGGCACCTCGAAACAATTTGTTAGATACTTTTCCTTTTGGGATGGTGATTAGGAGGTCAAAGACCAACTCTCCCGCAGTATTACGATTTTTTTATTATCCACAACAGTTTTGGGCCGCAGGGGGCAAAATGGGGGAAGGTGGGGGGGGGGGGGCGTTAGCTACACCGGTGATGGAATGCCGGGGTACAGCTAGTTAAACGAAAAATCACAAGGTAAATGGGTTAAAAAACACACAGTATTAAGCATTGGCCTTGTAAGAATACAAGATAAACATCTGTGAGAAAAAAAAAAAAACTACCCCAACTGGGACTCGACCCCACGATCTTCCGTTTTCTAAAGGAAAGGTGCTTGGTTCGGGGTCTCAGCTGGGATACTTGTCTTGTATTCTCAGTAAGCTAGTCTTTAACGCCGTTTATTTCGATAATCAATATTACGAAACAACTTGCAGCAATTTTTTTTAAAAGGTATTTTCAAAAGACGGTAACAAGCCCACACAGAAACATCGAAGCAGACAGCGTATACTTCGACGCACATGGGCTAGTGAAAATGCTCTTGCAACACCTCAAACATTTATCACGACTTCCCACTCGGCGTTGTTACATCACAGCGAGTTGCTCAATTCCACAAATGAAAAAAAAATGTTGACCTATAGGCTTTTCGGCGTTCTCTTTCCCAGCCCCTCCCCCTTCAACCAATGTTTTATTATCCACAAGGCAGTAGACGCAGTTGCCTCGGGCCCTAACAATACATTTCTCATCATTATGCAAAATAAATTTATTTCATGCTGTTCAATTTTGGTGAACGGCTGTTGCTCTTACTAAATTTTACAATGAAAAAGTGTGTACGTTCCCCTCTTTAATAAGCCATAATAGCTTATCTATTTTTCTTCCTGGCATAAAACTGCGCAGTATCACAGCTTATACTTTGATGGCCCTAACCTGGATCCTCATATCAGGCTGAAGGGGCCGTTTTTCAAGGTATGCCTCAGGGCCACAACATGGGTAGCCCTTGCCTCTAACCCCAAAAGACCTACTAGAAAACTAAAATGGAAATAATCGAATTAACGTCCTTTTCAACAGCTAAGACTGTCGGTATGGAACGGGACAATTTTGCTACGAAATATCAACCGACATCAGCACGAGTGCATTTCCAGGGCCCGGGACCCTGAAAGAAAAGGTGGGGGGTGGGGGTGGTATGGCTAAGATTGAATCCGGGACCTTTGACATATGAGATGGTCATGATGCTGTTGACAAAACTAACAAAACTATGAACACGTGTTTGAGCGAAAGTCAAAGTGAAAATTTGTGATTTTTTCCTTCTTTAAAAGTGGGCGAACATTAAGAAATGCGGGCCGGCACGAAGCATTAACGTCAAATGGCGAGACGGGGTCGAGTTCTAAAAAGTAAGACTACAAATTTCAAGGTAGCCTTAAAAGGGGCCATGACCTTGTGAAACAACTGTAGACATGGACTTAACGAGGAGACGAAACCTAAGAATTATCGGCTAAGACTTAAGGATTATGGTGCGAAACTCGTCCCTGGATGGACACGGATAAAATAAAATACGAAAACAGCAATTTGAAACAGGTTGTGTTAAAAAAAAAGTTGGCGCCCTTTTTAATAAACTTCTTCTCCCTATTCGGCAAGCGAGACATCACAGTCGATACCGTAGTTACATAATCGGGAAAGTAATGAGCGCCTATAATTATTTATGACCGTGGGAAAAGCTGGATTTTCTAGAATTTCAATCTGTGCATACTCCAAGAAAAAACACGAAGTTCTCAACGCCGAACCGTGTTCTTTTCCGCGTATGGCTACAAACCCCTTTCAGAACATTTTTTAAATTTATGGTTAGATAATTGTAATTCTAAGTACTTCAGTTACTCAACTGAGCGAGCAGGTGGTTTAACAATTTTATTTTATTTTATGTATACTTTTATTATGTATAATATGAACTCATTACCATTTTATGCGATGTACCACATTCGGGAATAGCTGCATTCAGCAAAAAGTCCGAACGAAGGCGAATCTAGAACTAAATGTTGAAGGGGAACTGCAGTCTGTTTTTTTTTTAAGTTTCTGTACAATTTTGTCTAAATTTTCCTACGTTTTTCGAAAATTTCATTAACAATTTTCTGACGTTATAATTGCCTTGGGTGGGGCAGCAGTGTGACTTTTCTGTTTTTTGCGCCTTTTTGTCTAATTTTTTCGTCGTTTTCATAAATTTGGACAATTTTCCAAAGTTGTATTGCCTTAGAAGGGGCTAAGGGTGATTTTTCTACGTTTTACGTGCTTTTGTCTAAATTTGCCCGCGCTTCCAGCCATTTTTGAAATTTTTCTCTGGTTTCATTTGCCTTAGAGGACGCATTGTGCTTTTTCTACATTTTTTTTTGTGTGTTTCCCTTTCCTTTCTAGTCAATTTTTGTGTTTTGTCTTGGCGTGGGCAACAGTATGATTTTTTCTGCATTTTGTCTAAATTTGCCTGTGTTTTTCGAGACAATTTCACCAAGTTTAATTTGCCTTGGAAGGGAACAGACGTGTGATTTTCAACTTTTTTGTCTAACATTACCTGCGTCTTCGGCAATTCTGACAATTTTCCCTCGCATGTGGCCTTAGTGAGAGTAATAAGTGTGCCTTTCATACGTTTTTGTTTAAATTTGCTACGGTTTTCGTCAGGTTTGAAAATTTTCCGACGTTTTATTTCCCTTGAGCAGCAGTGTGATTTTTTTTAAACATTTTTGTGTAAACTTGCCTGGGTTTCTCGTCAATTTTTGCAGGTTTCGTACGTTTTAGTTGCCTTGGAGGAAGGCAGCAATGGTTGGGCCTCGGACAAAATTCTCGGCTATGGTCTTCCCCTTTCCCGTCAACGTCCTATCACCAACAAAGTATGCTTTGGACCCTGCCCTACACCAGCTACGTGTTTTTGCTTGATGCCGCTGTTTTACTTTCATCTTTTTATGGTTTGGTGGGACCGGGTCCAAATGAGTGAGACAAAGAGTCCCTCTTTTCCACGTTTTATTTGCCTGGGCGGGGTAGCAGTACGATTTTCTACGTTTTTGTGCACTATTTTGTAAATTTGCCTGCGCATTTTCGTCAATTTTTTCAATTTTACCTTGTTTTGTAGTCGGCGACGTGCAAACATCGCAACGATTGCGTCAAAATCACGTCAGTTCAAGGCTCGTGTTTGACGCGATTTTGACGAACTAGTTGGCCACGTCATGTGCATACATGGCAATCATCATATCACACGTCGTATCATATCACCCCTGTGTCTTTGGAAATATAAGTTACCATGAGCTCCCCCTTTCCACTTACTCAGGTTAAAAAAAAATTATAAATACTGGCTTTGTACAAACGTTCCAGAGACATTAAGATTGCTGAAAAAGAGTTGATTTACAAGGATCCGAGTGACTTGTAGTAACCCATCCCTGCTCCCCTTCCTCCCCCCCCCCCCTACCCTCCAAAAAAATTCCTGGTTGGGCTAGGCTATTGGCAGTTTAGGGCTTTTTCTTCGCGTAAGCACCTATCCTTAACTGAATAACTATATAATTCACGCGTCTCCCCTCCCCAGCCCCCCCCCGTGACGAGTGTCGTAATACTAGATCTCGTTCAATCGATGAGATACAATTTATCCTTCTTGCCCAACTCCACGTGGGATGGGCGTGGTAACAATTCTGGCGGGGGATTTGCGGGTACGTACGCACGCGGGTAAGCAGACAGACAAAAGAGAGCGTCGTGCAACGCCTGTAGGCTGTGCTACGGTTTTTCATCATGACGAGCCAGCGCCTCAGGGACTATTTCCTCACCCATGGTGCTAGAACAAGAAGTCAATGTCTTCCCCAGTCAACAAGTCGTAATAAATTTAAAACAACTACTTCCTGAAAAAAAAAGGAGTAAGAAAACCAATTTCACTCAAGGAGAAAGTAAACATTCTACTACGTGGTAGAGGGATATTCTCTAGCCTTCGGCATCAAGCACTAATTTGTGCTTGCGCGAAACGAAAGAAGAAGTAATTCGTTATTGCGAAGTTGGCATAATTACGGTGATTTTTCGGAAATAATCAAACCGCAATTAGTTTCGGCATACTTTGGTAGTTTGTTGAAATCCTTGTGTATAAATAAATAGACAATGGTTGATGGCTATTCGTGCTAGGGCTTTTTGCATTAACGATTTATGGCTTTAATTACTATAATTGTAACCCACGTAGTCAATTTGATATTGTTTTCGTGTTCGTGTTAGGTCAGATTTATGACGTATTTGCACGATCATTATTATTGCTCTTATTGGTGAATTTACAGGTTGGAACAAGTTCAGAGAGCCGTCACCAGGCACTGTTCTTTGCTGAAGGGTTTGCCTTACGAAGAACGTTTGAAAAGACTTGACCTGACAACTCTCGTCGATAGGCGTTTAAGAGGTGACCTTATCAAGACCCGTCAAATTCTGTCTGGCGAAGTGATTTTGCCTGTCGACCAGTTTTTTCAACGCTCGACTGTCATACGAACCAGAGGACACAGAATGAAGTTGACGAAACCACGAATCTGTACCATTGTTGGACAGTCTTGTTTCAATGTGAGAGCCATTAATTCTTGGAACGCACTCCCAGAAAGTGTTGTGACAGCACCTTGAACCAGAAGTTGGAAAGGACAAAATGATCTGACTCAGTGTTAAAGTGTTTTTGCTCCATGTTTTGTTGTGAACCGGTTGCATAAGCTTGCTTTCTTCCGGTATTAATTTAATTTCATTTAATTTATTAATATTACGACTTTTTTTTTGGGCATGGAGCAATTTGTTAGTTTGTGTTCTGCCGGAACACGTAATTCGGCATACCCGAGATTGCTCTTAATCCGGTAACGCGCGGTATTATTTCATGTCGATGTTGTTATATTACTAGCTGAAGCCGTGCAGCAAGGGTGGTGTTTGATGCAACGTTTCCATCATTGGGACGGTTTGCTGTATTAATTGTTTGTCGTGGAAGGCGTGTATCTCGTCTATATGTTTATGCGCGCACTGGATAACAAAACGCTGAGTTTTCATTCGTTCGTTCCCTCAATTAGCGCCTCCCCCCATGCACTTACATACGAATATTTCAACCGGAAATAATTAAAGAAAGTACAACGTCCAAACCTTTAGCCCGCAGGCTTTGTCATTTTTTTCTGGGAGAGGCAGAAAGTAAATAGCGAGTTCAATAGTTAACGTCGGAGTTTAACTCACCGTTTTATTTTTAATCGTTCACAACGACAAAACCTTTAGCAAGCGTCACCCAGCACGGCTCTAACCCGTCCCCAGACTCCATGGGTTCGTATATGCTAATTTTTTTTTACTGTTTTCTGGGCAGAAAGTAAATAGCATTTTCAATGTTTAACCGAGTTTTACTAATCCTTTAATTTTAATCGTACACAATGACAGAACCTTTAGCCAGCGGTTAATATTAAGTTGCATATGCCTGAAGCATTGTTTTATCCATTAAAATTTAAGGTCCATAGGGCCTTGGGGCTTCGGGCTGATGACCTGAAGTGGTTAACGCTCGTTAAACCCTTTGAAACCGTTTCAATTTAAGGTTTCAGTTTATTACCAACAATCAGTCTGTTTACAATCATTGAATAGCCTCATTTATTAGAAGGGATTGTTGTTAATCACCAGCCATTCCGCCAGTTTGAGTTTGTTTGGTTTTGTTACCATGGTTTTGAATCAGAGCGTTCGACTCAGGGTCAGGGCTCTTGAGAAATAAATTCATTTCAGCCATTCCTCATTGTTTGTGCAGACTGGTGGCTGACTGGTGGCTCGGGTGGCTGGTGAATTGAATTGAATTGAAAATATTTCACATGAGCCTAAGTGGACTAAATAGCCATGCGCTCACTGCACTGGATGCTCTACAACTCGTTTTTATGATTAATGCAGATATTTACTACCAGGAGTGCATGAAAAACAAGGAGTGGAGAGAATTCTCACTGGCTGGGTGTAGGCTACTCTATGTATTTGACCAATCAGGAGGTTTGCTCTCCCCTTTTATATGTCGCCGGTGCCTATACTCCCACCAGCATCATGGCCTTTATAGGTCGCTGTTATATAGCTACCAAAAGAAACGATTGCACCAAACCAGCTTCTACCTTGCATGGAGATTGTACTATGCTTTACCAAAAGCTATTAAAGAAATTGCTTTGAAGAGAAAGTTCAGAGCACGTGCGTATATATAACTGGTTGTTTAAAATAGATTCTGTGGCAAAGGAAAATTTATTGAAGATTCAAAGCTGAACAAAATGTAATTATTGGCGGTGGTTTTTTCTGTTTAGGTCTTTACTTGTTGTCTGTTGACTGACCCGTCAGTCTGTTTTCAGATTTTCTTTTCACCGAGTTGCATTTTGTTATTTTGTTTACCGGGATTTGCTCAAATTCCGTGTGTCCCCACTCAGTGGGCAAGAGCAATATCTGTTACATGTTTTAACGTAATGCCATTTGCCGGTCGTACTTTGCTTTAGTTTTTTTTTTTTTTTTTGCAGTCCACACGTTATTTATAATTTTTAATTTTTTTTTCCATAATGATCGAGAGATTTCTGATTTCGCAAAGATCATAGGAATTTCCTAGCAAAACTTCCCTCTTCATCCTAAGATAACCTTATCAGTTAAAAAGGACATTAAATCGAATATTTCCTTTGCGAAAAACGCGAAGATGGGGTAGTCAGAATGGAGGGGTCGAGACCTCGTTGAACGCGTACACACACACACTCTAATTGCAAAACCAAAACCTCTCATCCCGAGATAACCTTAGCAGTTAAAAAGGGCATTAAATCGAATATTTCTCTTTGTGTAGAATGCGAAGATGGCGTAGTGCCAGAATTGAAGGTGTTGCGAGTTTAATTCCGGATCTCAAACTTTGAAATTATGACACCCCAGCGAAGTTGCTCTGATGACGTCATCTGTGAAATCCACCAAGCCCAAGATCCACTTGACGTCATATTGTAACGACCCATTGTAACTTCGAAATTAATATTCATTGTTGGAGTGGTTAACGCTCGTTAAACCCTTTGAAACTTTTGAATATTCATTGTTAGTTGAGATAATGCTATGTGATCAATTGTTGTAACAGTATAATACAGCATATGAATTGCCTAGTGCTTCCAACAATTAGGTGTAATTGAGAATTCATCTGCCACGAACCCTCCAGCAACCCACATTCAAAGGTAATTTCGGATATCATAATTTAGAAATATTTCCCTTATTGGCCCCAATTCCCATAACTTAAATTCAACCCAGTCCAACCCTGTTGTCAGTGTTTCACTGCTACCCCGAAATAGCTAACACCTAACAAATTAACTTTTCCAACCAAATAATCCCAAATATCCGCCATTATTTTGACTGCCCCCGAGTAAGCCTAACATTTGTGGCATTCCATTTAAGGCCCTAAGCCAAGGCTAGAGTCGCCCCCATCAATCAGGCGAGCCAGAGCTGATCACCGGCCAAACTTATAATTAAAACATCATCAGAGTGAACCACGACTTTGCGCCTTATTTCATCAGCTCAGTTTTTAATTTGGAATTACCCCAACCTGTAGCTTGACCCCACGTTACATTGCCTACTTGTCCCTTAGCTGTGGCTTTGATGTTGTGGCGCAGTCGTACGAACCAATAATCGCCACAAGGGGTCGAGACCTTGTTTAACACACTCTCTAATTGCAAAACCAAAATGTTTCTGCCTTTATAAATTTGAGGTCATATTGCTGGTGGGGGAAAATAGCTGATTCGGGGCAAGGTTAAGCTGACCGTCTGTTTTTTGAACCTTGCCCCAAATCAGTCATCCCCCCCCCCCCTTCAATGAAGGCGGCCCCCACAAAGGAAGAAATGCAGGCAAGCATACTCTCCCTATTACGCCCACTTCCCACCCCTAGTGGCACGTTCCATGCACACGTAATTATTGTGACACGTGAAAGATGTAGCAAAATTGTCCGTCTCCGTGCTGAGGTGACCCATAGCAGTTGGCAAGGCCATTGATTCGATTATCATTCAAAAACTTACTTTACTTGCCCGCATACTGTGTAGACTTGTACTGGAACTGTAACTACATTAGCTGAAAATTTTGCTAACAGTAAAAGTAATTATACTGGTACTGATTCCTCAAGACGTATGGAGTTCCCGTTCATAATTTGAATATGGGTAGCGCGGAGCGAAATTTGAATAATTTGCTTCCACCCAAAGTACCCACCGGTAACATCACAGGAAGAGTAAACTGTGCCGGCGGAAGAATGAGCTTGGGAATAAAGGCACAGTGTTTATGCAGTAATTTTTGTTCGATTCAGCGTCACGTGATTCGGATGAAATATAGGCTCGGTGAAGGTGATTTGCTTCCATGCTATTATTTTATGCTAGCGGCTTATTCTTGCACACAATTTTTGTCAACGAAGCAAGCAGTCTGCATTAAAGACTGTCCTTGTGAGGATACACAATACACTAGACTGAGAAAGAAAGGAAAGACAACTGCCCCGACTGGGACTTGAACTCAAAACTTCCCGTTTATTAGTCGGGTGCTCTAGCCACTGCGCTGCCGGGGTGGGTTCTGGCTACAGGGTCCGGCCGAGCTAAGTAGCTGTTCAATCTTTCTCAGTGTTGACCTAGAGGTCACAAACATACTAACAAGTGGGGGAAAGCAACCTTGCTTCTTGGCCTCAGTTTTTCATTAGTCATGTTCTAAATTCACTGACCTATGTTGCACTTTTGTTTAGAAACAAAGAGGGAGGGGAGGGATGGTCTCTGTCATGATCAAGTCTCATGATCCAGCGTTTCTTGGTGCCCACGATCTTTATCCTACCTCTGTCGTTCGGGAAAAGACGCGCCCAGAAATGCACCCGCGCTCGTGTCTATGTTGCATGTAAAAGCTTCTACGCATTTCGTAGCTAAATTGTTCCTCTGTATCCCTTGGTAATCTACATGCCTAGCACCGTTGAAAATGACGTTAAAGACTAAGCTTTAACGTCCTTTCCTTTGTTCTTTATTATGCAGAGCACTCAAGAATTCTATTTTGGGAGAGGAGAAGGGGAGAAAAAAAATTTGGTCTGAGAAAATTAGATAGTGGGTCTGGATTTCTTTGGGATACTCCCCCAGAAATCACACTTTTTTTTTTCTATTTTCTTCCCTTCTTCTCTCCAAAAACATAATTCATGAGTACTCTACACAATAAAAAAAACAAAGGAAAGGACGTTAAAGTTTAGTGTTTAACGTCATTTTCAGCTGCTAGGCGTCTAGGGTATCACGGGGTACAGTGGAACAATATACTTAAAAAATGACAAACTTTGGTCGAAAATTTTCAAGCACTTGTCGTACAGATAAGCTTTTTAAACCCGTTTTGTAACGAATTAACCCTGGTGATTTCATTTTAAGTATAGGTCAGTCGCTGGATTCGAGACGGTATTCGCTTGGTTTGGAGACTAAGTCGTTAGCCAGTGGGTTGTGGCTGCACGCTCTGCTCGGGTTTCCTGGGCAACCCTCAAAAGCCCGCGTTGTGCAGGGAACTTACTTTTTCGCCTGTCTTGTGGCTGACCCCCCCCCCCCCTTTTTTTTTTTATATTTGTGAAGGATTTATAATAGGCAAATACAATTTCTGTTCATTCGTTATATTATTAGTTCTCGGCAAATAATAACAGTTTCATTTTCACGCCGATCCATTTTTTTTTTTTTACCTTCGGCAGCAAACAGAGCGAAGACGCTTTAAGTGAGTCTTAATTTAAAGCCGCTCTCATAATGAGCCCAAGAACGCAAGTGGCTTAAGCAACTGTAATTAGAGGTATTACTTGGCCGGCTTGAGAGCTAAACGTTCGTAGGTGGAATTTAGCAAAGCTTAAAGATGTAAACAAACCTTGAGGTAGAAATTACGTTCATTTAGCGGATGCATAAAGCCTTTGAACAAGATTCTTTCAAAGGCCAGACGGAGAATTATTAGAGGAAGTCTTAATTAAAGAAACGTTTGAAAGGTCAATAATTATTGCAGACGGTGAGCCAATATTTTTAATCAACGGCACTCGCGTGTCGGGGAAATAACGGATTAATTTCTAAAATGTCGGTCATGTGGCCGCTAAAAAGTGAGTTAAGTGGTTCTGAACAGCGCACGCATGGTTTTTTTGTTGTTAGCACATGAAACGTTTTTTAAGTCACAGTCACGCGTCAACGCTTTCACCAGATACTTCCTAGAACCGATGGCCATATCAGCTCGAGCTCTCTTCACATGATCGCTTCGAAACATTTCGAAGCATCGAAGGAACAAGCTGTAGGTTTGCCTTGTTATCTGTATTTACTTATCTAAGGTAAGGGCAGTTCAGAGGTGTGCCACAACTAAAAACTTGGATGTAAAAGAAAGACTTTTAATCCAATGTGTAACATTTCCACTTTGAACGTGGCGGAACCTGGCACATTAAAACATAGCTGTTGTACTCCACAGCAAAACATAAGCTGCTAGAGGTTTTTTTTTGTGTGTGTTGGTAAATCAAAAAAAAAAAGCCATCACTCGCATCTGAGATACACAATTAAAAAAAAAACATCACGCTCCCGCGGCCATTTTTTTAGTACCTCTCCTAGGACCATTTCATTAACTTTTAGCGGCCTTAACAAAGCAGAGTCGACATTAAAGACTGCCCTTGTGATAATAAAAGTTACATTAACCTGAGATTGAAGAAAAATATAAATGCTCAGATTGTGACTCCAACCCAGGACACCCCACGTGCTAGCAGGGCGCCATTAACTGCGCTACAGATCAGTCTTAGAAATTAATCAAACGTCTATCAGTGGTGACCTATAGGATCACCAAATAATATATCAGAAGGGAAAGCCGCCTGCAACGAAAAAATCTAAACAGCTTTTAAGTTTTGTTGGGGCTGTGGAGTCAGTGTCCACCCAGGCAGCGCACTTTGTAGAGAGCCTGAATTGTAAGCAATATGTCCCCTGGGTTAGAGTCCCGGTTGGTGAAGCAATCAGTTTTTTTTTCAATTAGTGGGTCTTATATTCTCAAATGTCCAGTTTTTAATGCTGTCTGCTTTGTGGTCCCTTACCTGGTTAACACGTTAACCGCACTTAGGACTAGAGCGTATCTTACTGCATCGGAACTTGTTTCTAAGTGATACGTACAATAGATAGTAAAATGTATTGTACAATATTTTTACTACAGTAAGTACTAAAATGCATTGTAAATCACAGCGTTTCGGCCTTAATCTAGACCATTAACATGTGAGGCAATAAATAATTTAAAAATTTTAAAAACATGGCAGCACCGTGGATCAAGGAAATTCAAACACCGAGTTGAGTCAGACGGAACTGAGGACGGGCAGGTTTCCGCCAGTTGCGTGATCGGAGTGAAATGGGTGTTTGAAATTCCTTGACCCACGATACAGCGTTGTTTTTAAAATTTAAAGCTGTTTCTTTGCTCCACTCAACAAGGACCGAAACGTTGTGATCTTAAAGTGCACTTGACTACTTGCAACGATTTCATTTTTAACGGTTTTCATGTGTTTATTTAATACTTATTAATTGAGGCTGAGTGAGTAAGTACCCTTTCTGGAATTACTGTAGACGAATGAGACGCCAACTAAACGTGGTGTTCACTGCAAGAAGAGCAATCCGCGAGACACGCACTGCAGCGTAGCAGTCATCGTTAATTCGGGGGCAGCAACTATACTTGCGTTGGGGGTTGGCTCATACGTTCATGCGGCTTTGACGTAACTTGTGCAATTAGGTTTACGTACGTAAAATATACAATATTTTCTGGACACTTTCGGGGTTCAATGGAGGGTCAGAACTTCTCATTGAAAATTCGCCGATGAGATTTGACGCTCGGATTCAGCTCTATTAAAAACATCAAAAATAGGTTATTTAGCCTGTATATTTATTTAACCTAAGTCAAACCGAGTAAGCTTCCGTGTTGTTTGCCTAAGAGGTTCAGCACTAATAACTATTAGAATGACGATGCAAAATGCGAGTACGGTGCATATTTTTAACTGAAAGTGATTCATACTTGGTAAAAAAAAAAACAAAAAAAAAACAACCGAAGAACACAATTTTGTTTCTTTGAACGTTGTCAAATTTGGTGTAAGTGAACGACTTAATTTAGCTTCGCTGTCCATTACAGATTTGTTAACGACAAAAAAAATATTATTATTATTATTATCATGCTGTAAGATGACTTGCTCTGAAATATGCACGACATGACAACAATATTTCAAGTAGGCCTAATACAGTACACACTCAGCGTGATGAACTTTGAAAGTGCATCATTATTACTATTATTGTTATTATTTTGCTTGGATTTTTAGCTGTCCAAGAAGAAACAAAATACACTGGATAAACACCTGTCGTAGCAGCCGGATGACGACAGCAATGACTAGTGTCCGGCCATGTAGATCAAACATTTTCATCGTCTGGCCGGAACTTTAAACGGATCAGAGCAGATGACACTGCCCTTTTCTGCAGCACCCACTGTTACGATGATGTTCGTTTATCTTCGTATGTTGCAACATTATTGCTCTTCAAACGTCAGTGGATTACGTTATAATGGAGAAATCCCGAAATCCTGATAGTTTTAAGCCGCCCGCGCACTGAGCGACTTGGCCGCGCGGCCAGGTCGCTGCAGCCAATGAGAATGCTTACCGTCTATGTAAAACCACGCGCTAATTGGCTGCAGCAACCTGACCGCGCGGCCAAGTCGCTCAGTGCGCGGGTGGCCTTAGGGTCCCCAAAAAATCGCAACCACAATTAAATAACTTAAACGTCATTTCAAAAATGTCCTTCCGAGCTGAAGATTATTTCACCCCACTTGTCGCAGAAGGAAAGGTTGACGTCTGTTGCTACATTATTATACACAATTTAATAAAGATAGTCACTTTATAAAAAGGTAAGTTTTCTGCCGCCGCAAGTCTGAACTTAAAACCTACGCTCGCTGAAATAAGTATTCCACGCGTTCAAGTATTACGTCATCAGAAAGGGGGAGGGGTTCTGCTACTGGTGACGATAGAAAACGAGGGGGAGGGTGGCCAGTTGATGACGTAAGTACCACTACCCCAGTAAAAGGGTAGAAATACCCACCCCAAAAAAAAGTCCTCAGAAAAACTGGCTGTACACGGAAAAACACCCCCTCGAGAGTGGGTGTAAAGTTAGAATTGACATAATACTGGAGGGGGTTGTGCAGTTGATGACAATTCATGACGAGACGGGAGGGGGGTTAAAACTGGCGAATTTCTTGATGACGTAATACTTGAATGCTCCCACACTAAAACAATTACATATTTTAAAATTCTAATATCGTTAAGTACTCGTTTAGTAAGAAACGTAATAAAGAACACATATTAATTATGAACTGATGGCTGTTATTCTAAAACTTAGACGTATAGTGCTCATACTGTCATACAAATTGCATCGAAAGTGTAATATTTGCAAAATCACGTTACCTTTCATGAACAGCGGGTGTTAGTTATGTGTTTTTGCATTAAGTAACGGCCAAAGTTGACAAGAATTCAAGTTTAGAAATAGTTAAATCCATATTTAGCCCCCTCCCCCATTTATTAAAAGAGGGATTTTCAGCAACTGTAATCGGTCATGCTACCATGGCGCCATCTCTAGCGTACACGATATCATTAAGTTATTAAATGCCATTAACTGTAACCGAAGGATTATGTTTCAGAAAAATGTTTTCAAAGCATTAATATCGTGTGCTAAGTCTTAAAAAAAAAAAAAATAGCGTGAGAAAAGCTTATTTATTCAAGTTCTAGAAAGGGAACATATTTGGACCAAAGTCCATTTTAAATGCTAAGGTTATCTCGGGAGGAAGAGGAAGTTTTGCTAAGAAATGCCTGTAATTTTTTACACGCCGCAATTGACATGGGAAAACAAGTTTCGGAAAGAAATTCGTATATTACTAGTGTTATCATGCATTTTTTGTGTAGATTCCATGAAAATGTTTGTCACAAATTGTTTAAAAATTAGCATCTAATTATTTTTTTTGCTAACGATGGAGTGTACGTTTGTAATAGTTGAGGTGTACTGAAAAAAAGTTTTAAAAAGTTTCTGTGAAAGTGAATGATAGAAAAAATAAACAAAGACGTAAAAAAATGTCTTATTTGATAATAGCAATGCTGTTGGCTTGTCATTTTCTGCAGCCCAGAAAGTCGGCTCCTTTGATTTCGTTATTTGGTTTAAAAACAAACCCTTCAGATATTCAAGACGGAGTAATAACATTAAAATCTTCCAATCGGAATAACACCATTCAAATTTTTACGTAAAGTTGCCGTGTGAACATATCTAATATCATTGTTGCGTCAAACAATTTCTAAAGCTTACCTTCACTTCGAAGTATGACGCCGAGAAGACAGAAGCACAGATAACGGAAACACGTCATTTTTCTTGACGTATCAGTCTCTCGTCAATTTTTTTTTGTCGTGCCAGCTTCCTTCAGCTGCGGCACACGTGTTTCCCAGTTCCAGGCAATAGTATAAAAATCAGTGGGTCTTCAAGCGGCAAAGGAGGAATAAAGTTCGGAAGGCAGGACGCTTCGGGGAGGGATGCTGGGAAGAATTTTTAACTGCGATGAGTGACCGACCTGTGATCTTTACACGACGAACGAAGTTGTTTGAGCGCAGGGAGCGCTCCTAACGGCAAAACAAGTGAGCGCGAACTGATTCTCCACTCTTTCTTCTTCTCCGTATCTACTCTCTTCACTTTCCGTTCCGCGATGGCGACGGTGGCGGCCTTCGCCTGAGGGGATTTTGGGGATAAACTTGCTTGTGGCCCACGCCGCGTTGCAATGTTACATTGACCTTGCTCACTGTGGGGCATAGCATGGGACAGTGGACATAGGATGCGAGCTTTTAAAAAGGATATTGCATTTCGCGTTTCTTTTTTTCTTGCGCATTTACGACGGAAACGAGTTTCGACAATGATCCGTTTTAGTGGTAAACTGAAGCGAAGAGCAAACTGTTCATCCATAATCTCTATAGAGGTTCACTTCCGCATTCGGTAGCGAGTATTTATCAATTTGTGGTTCTCGTTTTTTTTCAGCTTTTTTGTTCGGAATTAGTGTACCTTCAAGGTCCAGGAAGAGCCGCTGCCTTGCCATTTATTTATTTTCATTTTTTTTACGATGTAAATAGAAATTATGCAAAATACTTTTGGGGTAACAAACTTCTCGGTATTGTAGTGGGCAATGATCCCGTTAGATGCGTCAAAACTCTTGATTTGTGCGTATCACGGAAACTTTGAAGCCCAACGCGTTGGGTGAATAATAAATCGCCCACAGGCGGGAAAGTGTTAAAGATACTCATCAGGATATTGTGACGTGTTTAGCCTTTGCCATCAAATGGGCGGGACACGTAGTTTAACTCACTTTCTCACTACGCACTCGCCTTTGTTGGCGCACAATGTGCAGTCGAATTTGACAAGAGGTGTGTCTGTTGTGTTACGAAGGAATATCATGTAACAATGGGCTGATGACACGTCATATTTTAGCGCCCGGAATCTTCTAAATAGCATTGTTCAGCATTACCGTTTAGATCTGGTTTGTTAATTACGGACTCTCTGTAGGGCATATGGCCTGTGGAAGGCTACCGTCCTTGAAATAAATAAATAAATAATAATAAATAATAGATCCCTGACTGAAGACCCGATGTAGAGTGGTGAGGAGCCGAGGCAGGGTGGTGTTGGCTTGTAGGGAACCACTAGCTGAAAGCCTGTAGTTGACTTGGATTTGTTGTGGGAAGTTAGCGCGATGACGTAATGGCCACTGTTATTCATAGCGTGCGCTGGTGTTGGGGCAAGGGATTACCCCTGCCCTTTTCGGGATAATACCCTATTTCTCGCTTTTTTATAAAAATATACCCTTAAATGTGCCGACATCTGTTACGGCGATGTCAGAAGGGGCAAAAAAGGTATAAAAACTGGTGGAATGGTGGCTGAAAGGGACGGAGTTGTAATGTTTTTCTGTACTTTGTACCTTGTAAGTTTTCGTTGTGTCTTGAATTTGTTCTTTTAAGATTTTTAGCTCCCTAAAATAAAGAAACAAATAAATAACATGTTTGTTTATAACTTTTTCAGTTTTTAAAATAGTGAAGTGTTGTTTCGTACAGTTTTTGTAATTAATTGGTTAGTTCAGGGCCGATGACCTTGCTGGATGAGGGCTTTCTCAATTACACGTCTGGTATAATTCTTCACTGAAATTGTTCGCGTTGCAAAAAAAATGAAATTAGGTAATTTTTTTTATTGTAATAGGAATAGTAATCAGGTCGTCATGTGCACTCGTTCAGGGTGGGCTGAATACACAATTTAGTAAGGTCAATTCGGTGAGTAGCCTACACAGTTGAGCGATTCACTTACGTAGTTCATATGCAAGTTTGCCCACAGACCCCATCGGCAGTGACGTCAATGGCGCATTTCAATACGGTCAAGTAGAGATAGCATAAAATTTGCGCCAGTGATGTCAAAAAACTTCTCTCAGAAATATTGCAAGACCACGGTAACCCTACAGACACTGCTCTGCTCGATAGAACAACTCATGTGAAGTCTGTATTTGTCTTCGCATGTTTTCTATCAAATTCAAAATGGTAGACATATTAACGAAAGAGCAAAGGTCCCGAAAAGTTTTGAAACATTTTGAGTAAAATGCATGTCCTTTTCCAGACGTTGAGAGGATAAAATTAGCTTGGGTAATCCAAGCGGATAACCTGTAGATTAAAGAGTAAACAGATGCTAACAATGCTGTTTTTTTTTTTAACTTTTATCAGCGATGTCGTTCACCCAAGTAGAATGCACCAATCAGATGACATATCGTGTCCAAAAGTTAAAAAAAATGGTAAAAACATTCGAATACAGCAGTAAGGTTTCACGTGGACTAAACAGTACAGCAACACTGCAGTATTTGAAACCTTACAGGAAAGTTTATTTGTGTTCCTTTGCTGTTTTGACTTCGGATCAGTTAAACATTACCTTAAACTTCAAACGAGTTCGTTTTTGTTTTCTAATTCTTATTACAAATTAGTCAGCCTCGCGTGTTAAAAAACTAAGATGTCCATTGCTCATTTGGCTTGCCGCGTTCTGCAATGTTACGAAAAAGGGCCAAAAGGTGCTGAAAGGGAGCTGCAGACAAAACAACAGAAGAACTTACACTGGATGAGTGATCAAAGTGGGAGAAATTTAATGCTCGTCTATACCACACACCATGGCTGTTTGCTGTGACGTGCATATCACGTGACTGGGCTAGTCCAATCAGACGGCCAAACAGCCGTTGTTCTCGTTCGTCATTGGCTAACTCATGGTGACGTCACGGGAAACAGCCATTGCGCATGGTTTACAGCGTTAATACTAGGAAACAGGCTTTGGGCCTATTGTAGGCGGAGCGAACAGACCTTTATTTCAAATTTATATTTAGTGTTTGTTTTAATGACTGTACCATATTTGTTAATGCTCCTTAAAAATCTATGAGAAATGCTCACTCAGCTAAGTTTGGGCTATTTGCCTTTTGGTGTGACGTACTGTTGTTATTTGCAGGCCTTTGTCTTATTTTAGCTTTATTTTCAAATAGGCCAAAGCTATCTTATTTATAATTTATGAATATTATATTAATAGGCTTTCGTTTGCTCCATCATTTAGTGTCTGTTTAGCATCTTTCAACATCTGACACTAAATTAATACAGATGCAAACCTGTTTACGTTGCCTTTTGGATTTATATGTCAGACTGCCTGAGCACGGAATCGAACCCACGATCTTTGGAACCAGAAACCGAGGTCTCTTCCAAAGGTCGTGGGTTCGATTCTCCGCTCAGGCAGTCTGTCATATAAGTCCAAAAGGCAACGTAAATAGGTTAGCTTCTGTATTAAATTGACTCGAGCCTTCGGCTTGCAGTCCTGTGTTCCGACACTAAAGATGTGAGCCATCGCCGCCGATAAAAATAAAACGGCATGTTTGTCATGGCTGGTTGGGCTGCCGCCGCTAATGATTCTGACATTGTTTACAACAATAATTACTGCCGCGCAAAGTGCCTTCCCTAGATTGCAAAATGATAATAATAAAGCATTTAACTGTAAGCCAAACAATCATCTGAGCGATAGTTTTTAACAATAATTAAAAAATTCAGCAGGTTGGCAATGCTGCCGCTGGTCTAACATTAGTCTTGACAACGCCACCAACGAAAATATTGATGGGCACACCTCTATCACGCACGGTGACAGCGATCTTAAAACGACATTATAATCCATCAGTAACGATCACAATATTGTAGGTCAAAAAGTGTTAGCTCTTATGCCACTTTAGCCTTTAGGCCTAATTTGTAGCTTTTAGGCCTAATATTTAGTCGTCACTTTTATTTCGTAAGTAGCAGCTGCGTTTGAGATTTATTAATGCACCACGGTTTCGAGTCCACTCGTTGCCGTGGCAACGAGGAATATTTAAACTGTTGGATACAGACAGGTAGTTTCGTGCTGTGTTTAAATACGTCTTCCGATGCATTGTTCGTTTTATATGTATAGCTTCGCCGTGATAGGACGATTTCGGTGTCATATTCGGGATTCCCATCGTTAGTGTAAATACCAGTTTCGTTGTCATGCTGAAGGTAATCCCGCCAAGCATTCGTTTTTTCAAATGATGCTAAGATGTATTGTACCGGAATCCTTTTGTTTTTTTATGTTTGCGTTTCTTCCTGTAGGTTGAATGCAAAAGCCAATTGTTATTATTTCATTGAATTACGTCGAAAAAGGTTATCAGCTAGAAAGAAGAAACGAAAACTTAATTTTCCGTGTTTTTTTTAATTCACTTGAGTACCACCAGCAAGGTGTATGCATCGTCGGAATTCCATAACTATTCTCGATTCCAAATTTACAATGGTGAGTGTTAGAAATAAATTCGAAAATATGTTATTTCTCCCGTAATAATTGTTCGATTTTGGCTCAGCAATACTGTTTGGGGTATCAAGCGGTGTAGCAAATTTCATTCCAATCCGATCTTTCGTTTGGGCTCCACCCAGATTAAAAATGTTCAACCAACGGACCAACGGACCAACAGACCAACGGACCAACATTTTGCAATTTGGTGTCCGTTATAGGCTACGCTTCGCTCGCTTCGCCAATTATGACAGTCGCAACCTTATACTTACGAATTAGTGGTTAGACCTCATTCTCCCACATATTAAAGTCGAAACTTGGGCTGAATATCTCCACTGTTTTAGAACCTTTTAAAGCCAAATTAGAACACACAAAAAAACCAAACTCGTCCACATTAGTACCAACAAGCTGAAAGGAGCACAAACAAGCGTTTCAGATACCAGTACAATGTTCTGTAGTGTTTGGTCCACGTGAAACCTTACTGCTGTATTAAAATTTTTTTTTTCCGTTTTGGCCATTCGGTTGAAGAAATTAAGCGAAAATTAAGCAAATAAAAGTAGGCAAGTTTGCATGATGAGTGTGTATGTGGAAAGGTTTAACTGAACTGAAACAAGCTTAGGTTTCAGATGCCAAAATTGATCTGCAGTGTGAAGTTCACATGAAATGAAACCAATACTATCAACGTAAAGATTTGCGCTGAATAAGCGAGACGTTTACTTTTGAGATTGGTACAAATGAAAGCCATGGGATTAATGATAATCACATAAACCCCGCGTCTAACTCAGACACACTTGTCCACTGTACAGTATTACAGTATTTCTGCAATTTATGTATTTCTGTTATTTTGCAGTATTTCTACAATGGAGTGGTCTCCTTACCGTTCACCACCCTTTTCGATGTCTTTTAGTAACCCTGGAAGACGATAATTACTTAGCTTAAGTACTGTGTTGAAAGTAACAGGGGAGGAAACGCCATTTAATAACTACAGTAACACATGGACCAATACTACAGAACGTTGTGGTAACCGAAACCTTACAGGAAAGCTTGTTTGTGTTCCCTTCCTGTTCTAACTTGGTTCAGTTAAACCTCACCTTAAACATCACACTAATTCTTTTTTGTTTTCGAATTTCAATCAAGGTCACAAGATATTGTAAGCCAAGTGAGAAACTTCTTTTAATGGTGGCGACCCGGAGGCAAGAAAGTAAGACCTAATAACCAGGCAGGTAGATTAGAAACCAACACAAACACTACACTACTTTACTACATTACACTGCACATTACACTACACTTCACTATTGATCATGACACCTACACCATACGCTGTAACGCAGCTCCAAGGCAAATTACCTCCAGCGTTGAATGCTGGCGGCATTTGACATTAATCTCAGAGCATTGCGCTGGCTGCTTTGAGCTTTCAGGAGCCTTGCGAAAGAGTAAAAGTCAACCGATATTTTTCAGATTTGGTACATTTGTTCATTTCAGTAATACCATGAGTCTATGAGTCGTTCCTACGGAACTTTTCATGGACTCATGGTAATACTACATAAGGAAAGCCCTGACGACTGCCTGCGTAGTGGATAACGCTCCCGCGATGCTGATTCCAGTTTTTGCCGAATTTTAATCAGTGTCTTAATTTTCGACGAAACGGGAACTGCCGTATCGGCGAATCCTGTTTTGTCGAATACTTTTTTTTTTCCAAATTAGGTGTCGTGGTCGCGCTGCTGCGCTCGCTGCAGCAAAAGTGACACATAACCTCAGAAACTGCAACTAATCACAATTCCTTTCATTTAAGTATAATGCTTCTTTAACTTGTTCATAGAATGTTCTGATTCGGCGAAACGGAATTCCCCTTTCGCAGTGTTTTAATCAGGGCTTAATTTCCGGCGAAATTGGATTCGGCGAAACGGGAAGACACCTAAGAAACAGGTTACGTATTAGTATTCTGATTAGGGATGGTGTGTTTCGGTCAAAGGTTATTAGAGGATCAGCACAAAACTGAGGAAAAGCAACGCGCCAGCCTTACGTTGCGGATGGGGGGGGGGGGGGGGGGGGCGTGTGCTGGTGGAGAGCATGGATGGTGGCAAGTACGTCATGTATAATATCGATCGAATCAAAACCCCCAAAACGGAAAAAGTAATTTTAGAACGTGGGAAGCGGGAATTTAGTTAGCATGCAAACTAAAATCCACAGGTCGCTATTGCGTCGTAATTTCAATTACAGAAAAAAACAAGATAATGGATTCTGAGATGAGGAAAAATTTGGGGATTGGGGTTGGGGTCGGGGGGGGGGGGGCTGTTGAAATAGGGCTCTGCGAAGTGCTATAGACGAAGGCCTGATAGTTTGGGGATGGGAGTGGTGTGCGGCGTCACTCTGTTGTGAACGTTTGGGAAGGCTTGGGGGAGGGGCCTGGGATTGAAGCAGACATAGACGCAAATATTAAAAGGTTTTTAACATAGTTAGTGAAGAACGGAAAACAAAAGGGGGCAAGTAATTTTAGAATGGTATTAGAATATTGGGAGCGGGGTGAAGCGGTCGTAACTCAAGACCAATAAAAAAAAAGTACCATGCTATTTAGAATGTTATTATATTAAATTCACTAGTCTTTAGACGGGCAGTAAGCTAGTAGAATTAACTTCAAGCCAGGAAATGGACAAAAAGGGCCTACAGGTAACGTACAATTAACATTATATCTTACTGCGCCTTTCGTGCGGCAACACCTAGCTTAATCTACGATAAGAAATCTTCTTACTGATTTGGAAAGATGTTCAGAACATGTGTTTAAATTTTCCAGCAACAGTTGTGGGGTGAAAGTGTTGCAGACGACGTGTCTCGAATTCAACTTAAAGTTGTCAGGTAGTAAAGAAAAAATAATGAGCTTTGTAGAGCATAAAAAACCTCACTGTTTTTTTGCCTAGGGATATTCAACCCACAATTTTTGTTTTGTTTTTGCTCCTCATACGTTTAATATCCCTAGGGAGGCTAACATTCCCCTTGAAGAAGGGGGCAAAAATCTCATTTTATAGTTTACCAACCAGCAAAGAAAAAAAAAGTAAATAAAAAAAACCACATGACTCGAAGGTATGCGTAGGGTGAACTGCCATACCAGGCAATGTCAAACCCTACTAGCCATCACAAGATGATCTCCAGTTTGGTGATTTCACATGATTTTCATGTAATTTCACCTGGTTTCACGTGATAATTCGTCTCTTGTAGTTTCAAAAGGCTCATTCAGGGCTACGCAGGATGGTACACAGTTTTGAAGGCCCTATACTTCGGCTCTTAAAAGTTTCAAATGGCTCATTCGAGGCTACGTAGGCTGGCCCACAAGTTTTGAAGGCCCTAATACTTCGTCTGTTATAGTTTCAAAAGACTCATTCAGAGCTACACAGAATGATCCACAGATTTCGAAGGCCCTAATACTTCGTCTCTTATAGTTTCAAAAGGCTCATTCATGGCACGCAGGATGGTCCGCAGTTTCGAAGTCCCTAATGCTTCGTCTTATAGTTTCAAAGGGCTAATTCAAGGCTACGCAGGATGGTCTCCAGGTTTCGAAAGCCCTAATGTTTCGTCTTTTAGCAGCAAAAGGCTCATTAAGGGCTTCACAGGACAGTCCACAGGTTTCGAAGCTCCTAATAATTTGTCTCTTATAGTTTCAAAAGGCTCAGCCATTATACGACATAAGGGTACAACCAAGTAAACAAAAATAAACTCGGGATTCAAGGATAGAGCAAGTAACAGTGGACCTAAAACTTGTGATAAGGACGTGGGGGTATGCAACTATAGTTGAGAGGGGCAAACATTTTCAACTTTTGTTTAAAATAACTTTTTTCCCTAATGAGTAAACTTCCTGGGAAAAATGTCCGCGAATTTTTTTTGGAAGGTGGTGGTGGGGAAAGGGGGTTATCAACCTCAGCAATGATTTAAAGGTTAAAATTAAAAAGAGGTGGTGATATATAATTAATTTAGCTTTCTTTGGATTCTAACAGGTGTGTTGTCTCACAGAGGGAATAGAGGCGTTAAATTTCTTGTGTATGACAATGGACCAAATGCTAGAGGAAGAATAATAATTTTTGCTACAAATCAATGCCTACATTTTTTTAGCTAATGCCAGGGTTTGGTGTATGGATGGCAACTACAGTCTGGCTCTACGTAGAAATGTACCCAAGAAACGTACTATCACATTTTGGGGCCTGGGACTAACTACAACACCGCCCCCCCCCTTTCCCTCCTCTGACTGAAATCAGAAATAAAATTACATCTACATATATAATACGGAGCAGGCGGCCAAGTCACCGGACACGCCATTCTGTCGTTCAATCAAGTACCCCACACTGTAGTGCCATCTGTTGACGGAATTCGCCTTCAAATTTGGGTTGGGACACTTTTCCAACGTCTTCGAACAGATGGCGCTACTTACCAAACCTGTCATGTCGCCGTCAATTGACGGCCTTGGACTACCTTAAATCATGTATTAAAAGCCCAGTTGAAGCTAAAGCCCACCCCCTAAAATTCTGTAAAGTCAAAATCATAAAATAGTGGAGTTAAAGCCCACCCCTCAAATTGTCGTTTTTCTACGAAAAACTACCGAAAAGTTATATGATGTGAAGAAACATAGTACTGCTTGCTATGTTTACTGGCCTCCTTCTCCCTCCCTGTAGTAATACTGGACTCTTCCTTTAGCTCCTAGCATCTGCACAAGGCCTGGCCATCTCTCACCTAAGCCTCCTCCCTTCTTGAAAGCAATTAAAAGGATGTAAAAGTTGGTCTTTCAGAGATCGTTCAAAAGTTTCGAATTTTCTGTAATAGATGTTCAGAAAGGTTAGAAAATTGATAATGCTTGATTTAAAGCCCACCTCCCTACTTTTGCCAAATTAACTACATAAACCCATGGGCGTTTAATCCATGATTTACGGTACAAGTTTGGGTTATTACACATTTTCCAAGTTCTTCGAAGAGATGGCGCCACTTACCAGATCTGCCGTACCGTTTTTGGGTTCGTTTTTTGGTATTGTTGTGGTACCAAAGCGGCCAACAAAGTTTTAGTCACGTGGACGTTTAAGCTAAAAAAAAAAAAAAACAAAAAAAAACCAACCCGTGTCTACTAAACCAGAGAACTTTAAACCAAACGACGATTAGTTCTGAATTGCGGGGAAATTGGCAGCCTGATACGACGGAAAGGCGCATTTATTTCCTAAATGTTCACTTCCAGAAAGGAGTTGAATTGTTTTTAAGTGGGCGGCAACAATCGTTGCTTGCAACAATGTCGCCATGCACGGTACCGAGGTGAATAATTGTTTCAAAAGATTAACTTAAACATAGGGTTACTTGCTTACTGAATGCTGGATTTCTCGGCTTTTTTTAGCCTTCAGTCAAACATACGCATGCGACTTTTCCGGGGCCGCACCAAAGGGAAAATGTCACGGGGCGGTGTTTTCAGGGGGTGCGGGGGAAGAAGGTGTCAGGGCAAGTGTGTGTGGCGGGCAATGCGCGCTACCAAAGTGAATTGTTTCAAAGGATTAACTTAAACATGGGATTACTTGCTTACTGAATGCTGGATTTCTCAGTGATAGAGTTTTTTTTTAGCCTTCAGTCAAACACACGCCAGCGACTTTACCGTGTCACGGGGCTACGTTTTCGGGGAGGGGGAGGCGGGCAAGCGTGTGTGGGGGGGGCACGTATGCGAATCTGGGAGGGGGCAGGAGTGTGGGGATTGGGGGGTTAAAGTAATTGTGGGGGAGAGGGCATATGTGGAAGCCATTCTCGTGTTCGGTCTTCGGTTTGATAAATTTAAAACCAAAGACCAAACACCTGGAGGGAGAGGGGGGGGGGTGCGCAGCATGCGCACGGGCACAACTAGTTTTGTTATAATATTCGTCGGCCACAATTGTGCTTGACGAGTTGGTGCATTCATTAATCAGGGCTGCTTACGTTTGAAGGCTTCCCCGCCTAACAGGTTGACAGGCTTGCACTGCAGTGCTCCTGCTCCGTGCTTGTTGCCGTGGGATTCACAATACTCACAAATGAAAAAAAAAATAAAAGTGTTTCAGGTGGTGCCCTTGAACAACCAAGCCTGGGGGTACCTTGGGTTCAGCTGACCCCACCGTTGTGTAGGCCCTGTGTGCCGAACATTAATGGAGAAATGTAATGGAAGAAGCTTAACGGCCGCATCCTACAGCTATAATATAGTGCTGAACTTGTGACACACCAGCATGAATCATATTCGTCCAAGACATCACCACTCAAGGTTGTTTCTTTCATGTATGTCCGAGTATACTCATGGAAAAGTCCCAAGAGTTGAGCCTAGGCAGCGTCTACCGAGAGAATGAAAACTTTAAGTGAGTTTTGTGAAGTGTTGGATGGATGGTTAGCATTTTTGCCCCCTAACATGCCAGAAAATACTTTAAGAACTTGTGGAATATTTTGATGCTGTTTACGCCAGTGGCACCTATCGAAGAACAGAAAATAGCAGTCATGATGGTCCAGTTCCCACTGGGCCATCGTCACCACAAATTTTGAATTTACGCGATGCAAACGTTGTAGATGCAAAAACAGGTAAACGGCGTAGACAGTGATAATATTCAGACATATTAAATGATTTGAAGACACTTATATCACCTCCAAGAATGTGTCAACAACAGTTCTACCTAAATTTTCCAGGAAGAAAACACCGTTTCTCTTCTTCAGAACACCACACCACAGCAGAGAACGTTCGTTCGATATATGCTAACTCCATGCTGTACTATAAATCTTCGCGCACGTGAGAAAATCTTGCCGTCGTGAGAAAATCTATACTGCTTCAATCCGAGTTAAGCCTAAACTGAATAACGCTTTGGGCCGACGCATTGCTGATCAAGCCACTTTTCAAAGCTCAAATTTCGGTGTGTCACCGTACTTAAGTGGAATTTGACAGCAGTCGTCGAGCGGCCCTCTAGTGCATAACATAGAGATCAGTGGTCGGCAGCACGTGCGCGACGATTTAAAGTGCAACATGGAGTAAGCGTACATGGAACGAACGTTCTCTGCTGTGGTGTAGTCTTCCGAAGAAGAGGAACGGTGTTTTCTTCCTCGAAAATTTAAGTGAACTGTTGTTGAAACATTCTTGGAGGTGATATAAGCGTTTTTAAATCATTTAATAAACCGTTGCAGATAGTGAAAGGACAAACAATCAATGTGAAAGTTGGATTTACCTTCTTTCAACAAAAAAAAATTGTTTTCACCAAAATTTAAACTACGATCACCAAACAGCCTACTACCCATCGTTGAATATTTAGCGCCACAGCATGCAGCATGCATGTACTGCTGACACAGCGGTTAAACCGACTTGGCAAAGCTTCGTAGAAGTTCTCTGTATTTTTTTTTTTTTTTGCTTGGGTACTAGGCTACACCAACACGAACTTGAGCTAATTTTGTCTGGTCCGAAGCTAGTTCACATTGCATTTTTGTAATCAGAATCTACCCCAAAACAAAACTTGTTCAGGATTCCCGCCAAGCCTTTCGGCCGTGTCAAGTCGTGATATCAAACGCCAAGATCTTTCGCCAAGCTAATCCCACCGGCTAAGACTTCAAATGTTAAATGAAATAATTCTCATATACTTCATTTAACCTTCGAACTATTACTCGGTGAGATTAGATTGGCGAAAAAGCAGGGCGTTTGATATCACGACTTCACACGGCTGAATAAACTTTTGCAATTTGCAAAAATTCTTTAACAACGCCAATGAGGAAGACGCTTCACAATGCAAATAAAGAGATAGTTGTATTTTGTAAAAGTGCTTCACAACGCAAATGCGAACAACGTTGAAGTATGTTTTACTTTTCCAAGTCGCGAAAATGCTGCACAACCTGAACTGTCCGGGAATAACCTCGCCAATTAAAAAGGACGTCAATCGGAATTTTTCCTTTTTTCCTTGACCCATCACCGTCATTTTAGTTCGTACCTATTAGCCTATGATCTCTTGCTGTTGTTTGGGAATTCTGTACTTGTTTCCTATGATTGTTACTCTGTGTCTTATTTTTCGAAGATGACATACATGGAGAAACAGGCGATCTACTTTTTGCGTCGTGAGAGTATTTTGTATGTAAAGCACGTGCTGGAGAGCAAATTGGTGCTCAAGGATATTACCGTAAGTGAAAAACGACGTTGATGGATGGCACGTTATAGGATTCACCTTTTGAGTCAACGAGTTAACGATTAGTGTATTTTTTTGCTGTTTTAATTTTGTTTCTGGGAATTGTTTACGATCTCGTTAAGATCGTCAAGGTATCTGATTAACTTACACGGTAGCTGATATCTTGTGCTCTAGTTACTTTTGGTGCAAATTGCATGACAAGGTACCAACTCTTTTAAGAAGAGGTTGGCCATCAAAACGAGGCAATGTAGAGATCGTCGCCTGGCTTCTCAACCCCTTTCTTCTTCCCCGCACTCTTGTAACAACGGAACAGTGTAGGATCGCAACAATGGTTTTTGGTTTGGGTGCTGGGATATCTCTGCACTCCTTTTATTTTTTGATTTACATCTGTCACAAATACGGCATAAACGCTAAAAACACGAATCTCCTTTCGTAATTTTATTAATGATGATTAAACACAGATCAAATACATCCAACAACCAAAATAAATTCTTACTCAAGAATTATTAAAAGCATCAACCTAAAAAGCAACCTAAAAAAAAGCAGCAACCTAAAAAAAAAAAGACTACGAAAATTCAAGAATTAAAATTCATGACAACATCACACACTTGTAGGAAATGTAACGTGGCACCATGTATGTTTGTTTGAATTATTCATGTCATATCCGCTGTATTTATCTTGTTTTGTCAGTGGTTGGTTACCGTGCAAAACATCAAACGCTGCTATCTTTATTAGAACATTTGTACGCCGCATTAACTATCGTTAGCACTAGTGAAAATGCAACAATAAGTCAACGCGTGGTAACAATGATGGGTCGTGCGGAGAAGGCGAAAGCGGTTGAGAAATAGGATCTTGCCCGTTCCTTAATGCTGAGCCCAACAATACCTCGGGTGATGCGCGCCCGCGTTATTGTTAGAGCTCAGCGCTCGGGAAACGGGTAAGATCCTTCCTATACATCTGCCATGATCTGCATGCATCAACGTTGACACGACGGGAGTACAGGACATCACCCGCTTTCCGAGTGCTGGGATCTAACAATACCGAGGGCAGCGGCCGAGCCATTGTTGAATTCCAGCATGAGGGCACGTTTACGCTAATGACTCGCTTTCAATTTTCGCAGCTAGAAGCTAGAAATCATTTGAAATTCCAACATGGCGGCTGTTTTAGCTCTACCAACTCGCAAAGAAAACGAGTCAGTAATTGAGTTTAGACGCGATTGGGAAAATTGTTTCGTCAGGAGGAATTCTTTGCCTTACTGTCACGGATTATAAGGCTGCAAGCATTTGCTCAAACGATACCGGATTTAGCTAATCCAGGTAGCGTTGTTACCATGGCAACGAGAAGTCTGTCACTGCTATTAAATTCTAGCTGCACGAATGCAAAGACGAGTTATGCGTAAACGCGCCCTCGGGAAGCGGGCGATATCCTACTTCTCGCCTGTTTTGTAGCTATCAGTCCGACGTGCATTGTTGAGCGCAAGTGGAATACATTCTTGTGTTTAGCCAAAAGAAAGTTCCTCGATTCCTCGATTGCTCTCTCTTGTTCCCGACGTCACACCTTGGCTCTCTGTTAGAGTAAGTGGTGTAGGTGGCAGTTGGAGTAATGGCCTTTGTACATTATGTTTACCATGGTTTTGGTGTTTCTGTTTAGGTTTAGGTTAGTTTTTAAGTAGTATTAAGAATGAGCGCATGGGTGTATGACCAGCGTAGGCTCAATAAATTAAAGTAAGTAAGTATAGTGTTCACGGCCTATCTTGAGTTCGCCCCAGAACGACACAGATAATCAATTGTATGTTTTTGGTAGCAGAGTGCCTTGTTGATATCCACGATGGTTACAAAAACAAAAGCCGCTCCCTCCAGGAAGACGTAGCCGTTCATAAAATACCTACAGGACTGAAGACAGGCCGCGTACACAATAAGAAAGTTTTTGTTGTATATTCGCAAGACGCAATGGTACAAGCAAAGAAAGAGCAACGTTTAATTTT
>JAHWFP010230024.1:86570-103637 GCA_023313725.1 Lithobius niger | reverse complement strand
CATTGCCCCCACCCAACAATAATGAATTCGAACGTGGGAGTGAAGCTATGTAGTCCCAGAATGAGCCAGAGGGGACGGGACGGGGGGGAGGGGGGGGGGGGGGTGTTCAGAGCAGGGAACGATCGTGAGTCAACCGGGCTCGAACATGGATGACTTCGCCGCCACACCTGGGGTTGGGCTATCCATCAGTTGAGCGTCACTCCACAAGCAAGCGGCAATTTTGACGATGTTGGGAAGTGGTGGAGGTAGGGGTGGGAGAAATCTAAAGTTGGGGAGGAAGGGAGGGAGAGTTTTCATGAGGAGAAGGGGATAAAAAAAATGGCATGCCCAAAAAAGGTTGGCGGGATCATCTCCCCGTGGTGTGACTGTGGTTTGCTCTTCACATAATCCGATTTCGATCAACGTCAGAGAGCGATTGTTGCAAGAATTGAAATGTACTCCACTGAGAATAAGGGGATGGAAAGGGGGGTGAAAAGGGTTGTGAGGTTTTAATAGCAGTGAGATAGACATCAAATGATCTGCTGAATCTATTGTCTAGAAACGTTCGTTTTGGAACCCCGTTTCGGTTTATTGGTTATACAGCCTACTCGGTTTTACATTTGTTTCAAGTTTTATCTGCACTCGGATCACACTGTAAAATACTGATCAATGTAATAATTAACAGGAATAATTTATTGCGAAACGCAAACCGACGCTCTTAGTGGGTTTAGTTGGTCAACACAACACACCTGACAAAAATATACTGCACAAATATTTACAATTTGCCGAAAAAAAAAAAGAAAAAAAAGATACTGAAGTTTATCTCTTCCAACTTCAACTAAATAATGAAGCACAGTTGCCCCATTTTGGCTTAAACTGTGGTAATGAAAATCCGTGAAGGGTTACCGCTCCTTGAATACAAGAAAATATTCACTGAAAAAAATTATCTAAATATGCATAAACTAAACTAACTTATCGTGCTCACTTGTTTTGCAAATAAATCTAATACAACGGGCACTTTATGTAATGAATTATACCAGAATGACAATTTTCTTTTGGCTCTTCAAACAACTATTTACAATTATATTTTCATAAGGAGATCACAATCAATACTTACACTAAAGGAAAAACCATAAAACCAAAAGGGGTGATATCATACCAAAACCTCATAGGGGAAAGGGACTCATTAAGTTTTCGCCATAGAAAGTAGTGATGTCACAGCCAAAGTGGCTGCCACCAAGTTTTCCGTCCCAACCCTGATCACTCAATCTTAACTGACACCTCGGTGATTGTCAGTTAAGTTTGAGCAAACTTGGTAGCAGCCATTTTGGCTCTGATATCACTAAACTTTCTATGGCAAAACTTGATAGGTCCCTTTACCCTTATGGGGTTTTTGTATGATTAATTATACAACGAACAAGTGCCTTAATCACAATGACCAGTAACAAGTTTTAATAATCTATTGTTAGTCATTAATATAAATTTCACTTAAAGACTTCAATATGTTTCAGTTGTTAATTAACCACTTCTTAACTTTTTTATTTCACCATATCCGGTTAGCCGGTCATCTCAAATGGTAATTGATTAAAACCCATATGACATACAATATAATAATGATTTGGTTTCATCCCGTAGTTATTTTTCACCAATGGAGTTTCATATCTCATAGTTTAATCTCTTAAATATGACCTTTTTTTTTTTGCAACATCCTGTACCGTATAATCATTCTTACAGTAGCTACTCATAATAATTAAAAAATTCCTTTATGTTCATACAGGCAGTATGTCGTATTCTGTTAGTAAAGTTTCAGTCTATTTATCTGCAACCTTTTTGAAAATAATAATTTAACTAACTTATTTTTTTGTTTTTTTTTGCAGCCGATTCAATAAATAAGTCAGAGCAAATCCATAAACTTTTATTCCATACCTATTTTACTAGTAAATAATGCATCAATGTCATCTGTTTGTTCTAATAATTTAAAATATACTTTGTCTTATAAAAGACAATAGCTGTCTACAATGTTAAGGTTACAGAATTAAACTGTTTAACTGAAAAGTTTAGGTCCTCAGCTTTTTTCCTTTTTTTTTATACGAGTTTGGTGCTTTTCGAAATTTTAACCCTTTATAGGCAAACGGAAAAAAAACTAATTCCTAACGCAAATCGTGAAAATTGGGATTCTTGGAGACTCAAGTGAAGTGAACCAGAAGGGACGGAAAGCCCGGAAGTGGGGACTGCAAACGGAACCAGCCTGTTTGGGATCCACTGGTGGTTTTTTTTTTGTTTTTTTTTTCGTACGAATTCAATTCAAGTCAAGTCAGTAATATTGTTACACTTCAATTCTTAAGACCAAATCGATAGCAGAATTATAGAAAGTATGGACCTCCCAGTAGCCATTCCCGCCAGCCCCTGCGATCAAGCACTCAAGTGACTCACCAAGTCCAAGTCCGACGCATCAATCGGTTTCGTATGGACATTAAAGAATTTTAAGCTGCGTGATCAAGTTTTAACTTCCCGCTCAACAGTTTTTTAGGGAACGTGTGGCTCTTTCTTCGTTTTAATTGAGAGCACAGCCGACCCCGAGTCCATAATTAACCACCGTTCTCTGTCTACTGGAATTAAGACACAACCAAAAATAATGGTAATAAAAGGATTGCATGCGCTATAAGGAAACCGAGGTAGGATGGAAGAAATACAACAGGGCTTTAAAAATATGTCTATGTAGCGATACCATCACACAAACAAAAAATATAAAAAATTCTGATTTCCTCTGTTTGTATCTAGGGACAATCCTCTTTCCGCCCCACTCGCCCCAACGTCAATTTTTTTCGCGATACAATTTAATTCTGGCGGTAAATGGAGGCAGGTATATATTTATAAATATACACAAATTGAGGCAAATTATACAAAAGAAAGAGGAAAACAAACCAAATACCGAAATATCACGCTCTATAGTGTGCGCGGCCTATCATGAGTTCTCCGCAGAACGAACACAGATAATCGCTTGTACGTTTTCAGTAGCAGAGTGCCTTGTTGATATCCAAGATGGTTACAAAAACAATGGCGGCCATCGATTAAAGTCACCCCATCCAAGAAAACGTAGCCTCTCACAAAATACTTGCAGCACTCAAGATACACAGCGCGCACACAATAGAAATAATGTAGTATAGTAAGCCAACTTACTTTGGTCGCAAGAATTCTTGGTCAAATGGAGCGCTGGTCACTGTTGTGACCTTAATAACGGAGTCAGTGAGTCACTTTTATGCCAGTGGAGGATGTCATGGCGATAAAGACGCTATGCCAGTGGTCTGAGAATGAACTAGGCAGCTGGTTCGAATCCGGGTCACGCCACTCCGTCGGAATTTAAGTGCATAAAGGTGGCTTACTGTACTACCTTATTTTTAGTGTATGATATTCACCGTTAGGCTATTTTTATGGAGGCAGGCTGTATATAGAGGCCAAGGTTTATATAAAAAAAAAAGTGATCTGCCTGAGGTAACAACGCAAGTCAGGGAAGGCGTTGCGATGGTCGTATTAATAAGGCAACACGGCTGCTGAGTAGTAAAACCTTGAAGTAATCACCTCACTTCGTTAGGCAGTAAAACGCTCGTTAGAGGGTGTGTTGCAACAATTAAAGGGACACCCGGCCTGCCTTATAACCTTCCGCTTGCCTTATAACAGCTCGCGCTGATCGCCTTCCGCGCGAATAGAACACCAAGGTCATCTGAGATAGTAGCTCCGTTCTTCGCAGCGAAGAACTTAGCTACTTTCTCATTTGGCATTGTGCCTAATAGACGAACCAGCAGGAACGCATTAATCGTGTCGTCACAAACCGGAATGATTCTCGTATTTTAACATCACAATTTATAATTTTCTAGGCTAGTGTCTTATAATTTTGCTTCGGCGATCTATTGGAATAATTAATTTTAATATTTAACGCATTCCACTTTTAGATTTTTGATCTCATGGTAATTATTAGCAAATTAGTACATGCGCACACAGAGTTGAAACGTCATGATTTTTGTAAGCGCGCAATGCATGATATACTGCGGGATGCAGTAAATAAAGTTAACAATTATTCAACAGAAAATTTCCTAGATGCCACTTTTTAAAGCGGATTTTTACCAAGGGATTGACTAATGGTAAGGAAATAGACCTTTGGGGCCATACTTGATGTGGAGGATCGAGAAAAATGGCGCTTGGAGGAATGTCCTTTTAAAAGACGGCCATTTCAAGCAACATTATTTTCTGTTGTAGCTGACTTGCTTCACTATATGGAACACCGTTTATTTATAAAAAATAAAAAAAAAGAGTGTGAGACGAGACCCGACGATAAATACAGACCCGGTGTTTTTTTTTTTTTTTTTTAGAGCAGGTGCCAATAAAACCTGCATCAAATAGAAGATTATTCGTAATCATACCCGTGATAAAAAAAAAAGGAGTTTTAAGCTGAAGTTTTTTTAAGTTTGTGCAGCATTGTGTTATTCAGACGAAAACGTTTCAAATTATTCAACTCTTCCAAAACTTTTTATTCAGTACCAAGAAGTTTTATCGACGCAAATTTTATCAACATTTCGGAATCAATTTCTATTTACGTCGTCTCCAATTTCCGTTACTTACGTGAGTTCTTCGACCCCACCCACGTTAAACGCTCACTTTGAAAGGTTAATATATGTACAGGGTTCCAAGAAGCGGGAGTTGCCATGACTGCACCCATTGGCTTCGGATCATCAGAGTATTCCCGCCCAAATGCAAAACATCTATTTGAAGTAAAACGTGTCCACCCTTAGTTAACGTGGGCCTAGGCATGTTCTGCATTATTTTTTTTAAAGCTAATTTCTTTAAGCCTTCAGCTATATCTGAACTAAACTAGCTCAATTTTGAATTTAACTGCATTGCTTTTACTAACGGAAGTAATTTATTAAAGCACCGACTTTTTACGTGGATGTTTTCAATAAGTCGAAATGTGCACATATAAACAGAAAAAGGGCAATGTTTTGGAGATTACTGTGCTCTGTTGCCCGCTCGGGTGTCACACTGGGGAACACTGGGAACGTCCGACTTCATTTTTTTCTTAAATGTTTTTTTATTTAACCTGCATTCAACCATCCAACGATGTTGAAAGGCAACCTGTAATATTTTATTTAATGCAAGACTTGTCCTCTGCTCAATCACAACACTTGTGTTAAATAAAAAAAAATAGAACCAATAATACTGAAATTTTCTGCTCGAAAAAAGTAATTTGTTATTTTTTAAAGAGATAAAACGCGAGTCATAGAACCAAAAAGAAATGATTCATTCCTGCGTTTTAGTAGTTAGAAATATCTTAGAAAATCTGATATTAGAATTTTTTAATGGCTTGACTTAGCAAGCAAGAGTCATGCTTGTTTTTACATTACAAACGCGTCTAATTAATATACCTACGATGTTGATCTATACTATCAAGGCCTATATTAGTAGTGATATTAGGCAATGTCGAGGGAACTCAAGTTCCTAATCTCCTGTCGTCTTAATATTTCCGTCTTAATTTATTAGTTTTTTTTTTAAGCAAAGGCAAGAGATATTGAAGACAGGTTATAGGTCTTGTCAGGAATGCACCCACCCGCACTTCGAAAGGCTTTTTCCACCCCCCCGCAGTTTCCCTAGAAGGACACGAGGTGATAAAATCAGTGCCCACACACGAGGGATTTATGAAATATAACTTTATACTTTGAAGTCACAGAAGAAGAAAAACTCTTAAAAAGGCGTGTTATACGAAACACAATGGGGGTTGAAGGGAATTTCACGCGTAGCCAGTAAGAAGCGTTCCCGTCCCCCTTACACCCCCATCGTCAAGCATTCCTCGAAACTTGCTGGAATTTGGGACAACAGTTTAGTTGCATTGTATCGTACGTAGAAACAGGCCAAGTTTATCGGGGGATGGTAGATATCACTCCGATTCTCCCGTTGCCCACGATGTAAAACTATGACTGACGATTTTTCAGTTATCGAATTTTCATTACTGACGGTGTATTTCCGTTAATGGATATTCAAGCTGACAATGAAAATTAAAATGCGACAATAAAAATAAAAAAACATCTTTCGGCGTGCCATACAAACACATGCAAAAAAACTATTGACGCAGAAAAAAGGGAAACACAGACACAAAAGAAGAAATTCGTTTATAATAATAATAATAATCTTTATTAAGCTTACTGCACGAAACTCAAAGAGTTTGTATGTGGCAGAAACATTGTACATTATTAGGAAATCTCCATAACAGTTTAAATTGCATAAAACCTGTAGTCTTACTTTATTGTAGGACTAAGGTTGGTTAGTAAGTTTTTTATTTACAATTGTTAGTTATCACATACACTACCTTATTTACAAAAAAAAAAAAACCATTTCAAAATTAATCGTATTTATTTCTCTGACAACAGCCATTTTTAAATTTCCTTTTTCATAGTATATTTGCAGTTAATTTGTTGTAGATTTTCAGGTATTCTGTTAAAAATCTTTGGTAATAAAAATGGAAGATTTCTTTTCCCATATGAGTTTGTCCATAATGGGACTTTAAGCCAGTTATTATTTCTTCTTATATTTCTGGTAACAGGTATTTTAAATTCGTTTTAAAATAATTTTACGTATATAATAAGTCCATATTCAAAGATTTGCTTAGAATTCAAAATATTGTTTTCTTTTATAATATCTTTTGTTTTTTGTTTGTTTTCCGATTTGCTAAAAAGGACTTTTACTGCTATGATAAGCAGGTTTTCAATAAACCCAGTCTCCAATTAATACAAGATTGCGGTTAATTATTAACAGAGGCTTCTTGTCAGTATAGCAAGAAGTACAGCACATCAACGAAAGATACAATTCTAGAATTATTAGTGTTTAATTGCGAATATCGTTAATGTAAACAAGAAATAGAAGTGCTCCTAAAACTGACCCCTGAGTTGAAATTTTGCCATCTTTGATGTCGATGCGACGAGTAATCGTCTAGGCATCAGAGATGGCCAGGATTGTTGCAAACAACAAGGAAATCAAAAAGCTTTCCTCGAACTACTAACAAAGATACTTTCCAGACTGACGAATTTGTGCATTTGTTGAACAAAAAGAGAACAATCTATATATATAATACGCTTAAGTTGGGCAAGCAAATTCATCATTATTATGCACTACAATGAAAGAGGGTGTATAATGAAAGAGGGCGAGCGACCAACAATGTCAAACAAACAGATGTGGCCTATAACAATCGACATATTTCATTAATAAAGCTAGCTCTTAAGAGCCGACTTGGATGTTTCAAAGTTGGTTGAGTAACAATCACTGCATGCACAACCGTTGTTGGGCTTGTTGGGCTTGGTATCAGAACAGAGAAACGTCCTCCATTGAAAATAAACATTTACTTCCATAGCACAAATCAGCAGGGTTTCAAAGAGGGGCGGGGGGGATTAAGGCTTAATGGCGCGTCGACAACTTGGTCATTAGCGCCAACCTCAGTCACAGTGCAGTGCAGTGCAGTGGTTTCAAAGAGGGAGCAGAGATGGAGATATTCAGACCACACAATAGGGGAAACCGGGGCCCACTACAGTGTTATCGCTCAGGTGTACGGGAACCAGCTAGCCGGCGTATGTTACGCCGGGGGTACAGCTAGTTAAAAGTTTAACCAACTAAACATTTCGGATCCAGTCCCAGAATTTTGTGGCTTGCAAAAGATCGGAGTAATTACCCTAGCAAAATTGTCTCTTATCGACTCAGTGTCCAGCAATAACATTAAGCAGCTCAAACAACATCAACCCCGTAAACTTTTTCTTTTTTCTTACAAAGAGACAAAGAAGGTCTCATTTTCCTGACGTTTCAGAACATGAGACTTCACTTAAGTAGATTTATTAAATACTGTATAATAATTGTCATTTATCTGACCAGCTGTTAAAACAAAGGCTTGATCAAGAAAAAAAAATTCGCGGCAAATGTCGGTTAGCCTGTTTTAGTTTTCTTTTTATTTTATTTTTACATAAAATTGATTTTTACGTGGCAAAAATGATTGATTTACATGCCTGCAATTGTCTTAGGGTGAGATTTAACAGTTTTTAATGGAATGCAGAACGGAACAACTTGAATTTCTCTCTGCAATTCAATTTGAAAGTGCCAATTTGTGCATGCCAACCAAGTCGCCATTTTTTTTGATCCATTACAAATTCCATTTTTTTTCCTCCCTTCCACATTCAGTTCCATTACACAACACTGACTCTATTCCACCCATGAGCACCGATGTGAAACAATGTATGTACATTTAGATGACGTCATTAACACTTCCCTGTTTCCTGCTGTGCTGCACTAACGGCACACTGATTTCGTTGAGGGTGGGGTGGGGGGGGGGGGGGAGAAGGGGGCTTGATTGCCCTTTGATACCCAAGCGGTAATGAGTTTGTGTTCAAGCGTGGAACTATTTGTCAATAAACATTTAGACATGGGGGCGTCTGGCATTGGGACCCGCCCTGACAAGTGACGCGAGCTCCGGTTCAAGCACTCCCTTTGACTGGACAGAAGGTTAACGTAGATCAGAATTGGAATTAGTAAACGAGCATTCGAAAACACCTGTGAAGATGAATTAAAACATGTTTGGACGAATCAAAACATTTTACCTTGATCTTTAGACGTCTGATTGTAGGGCGGAAAGACAAATGGGCACGGCCAAGGGGTCGGTTTGGTTTTAAACCGACCGATGCCGATTTTAAAATAATACGAATATGAAGTTCCATACAAATGCTACTTAGTTTCTAGTTTTGTAGGTTCCAACTACTGAGATTGTTCTAACAAACAGAGGGATACATTTTCCTTGGATGCTTTTAACCATATTCCCCATTCGGTTAAAAAAAATTATGTTAAATTAAGGAACAAACGGTGAATTTTGGAGCAACCAATATCGGTATCGGAAGCACCGGTCCAATACCGATATAGCAAAATACCGATAAAAACGATTACACCGAAACCTGTACCAATAGCGGACTATCACTAGCTCGGCAACCCAGACCATTGCACCGTGACTGAGGTTGGCGCTAATGACCTTGCTGTCGACGCGCCACTGAGCCTCAATCCCCCTCCCTGCTCGGTCAATGTTATACAAATCCGCTGCCTTTTAAATTTGTCAGACTGCCTGGGTGGGAAACTTAAATCTTCAACGCCTAAGGTAAGCCTTACTCCTCAGCCACAGGCTATGTCAGTATGGCTGAGCGGTAGTCGAGCGAGATCAAGCATGGTTCGACGAAATTTTTATTTCAAGATTCGCATCCCTCGGATATAATGTAATGAGGAATAAGGCTGGAAAAAAGCAGTGGAGACTGTGCGACAATTTTTTATTATTAAACTGAGTAGGATAGCAGAAATGTTAATTTTTACCAACAGAGCAAATAATACGTCTTGATGTGAAAACTATATTACAGCCCCGGTTACAGCACCTCCCCTAACAAAATTCTGGACACGCGGAGCTGTAGGGCTTCGCCTTTTGTCTTAAATGTCGAGGGTTTAACTCCCATCGCAGGAGTCTGACGTTTAGTCCAAAAGGCAACGAAAATAGCTTTGTGTCTAGTATTCATTGCAATTTTTTTCCTAGCACAGGCACCTTTGAAACCATAGTGCATCATATCGTGTAACGACGTGAAAATGGAGACCCGGCGCTTTTTAGAGCCGGTTACCTTTCACGTGCAGAGTACGCTGTTGTAGGCTGAAATACAGCAATTACAACTTGAATAATACGTAAAACAAATATTTTCTTATAATTGTAGGAAAGATTTAAGTTCTCTAGTTGACGATACAGCTCCAATTATTGACTTACGGGGAGTGCTGCAAATCGGAAAGAAAAATATTTTTTTGGAAAAATTTCAGAAAGTTTCCGGAAAAATGGAAAAAAATATGTACAAATTGGAGTCTTATTGCAAATTTCTTTTATGTATCCTAATAAGTTTCCTGTCACGGCGTGTAAGAAGACTGTGCAAGAGAACAGGAATCTAGTCACATGTAAGACAAATCAAAAATTAATTGTAAATTCACTCTCCAACATTATCATGTAAATCTGTTCATGTCGTGGACTATATCCTTTACAGTGGAATTTTGTTAAAGAAATTTTGAAAAATGTACACGTTCATATATTTGCAGTCAAATTATATTTTTTTCCATTATTTGGAAATTTTCTGGTCGGACGGACATTTTTCCAATTTTTTCTGGAAAAATTGCAGAAATTTTCCGTGGACAATTTTCCCACTCACAACACTTCTTACGAGAAATCAAATAAGTGTCGTGAGTCAAGGTTCAGCACACATAATTTATAATTTTTCTTTTTTCTTAATCCCAAAATTTCTTGAGTTGAAGGCCGCGCGGACAAATTTAGGCCAAATTTTTGTCGTTTTGTCAATTTTTGACCGATTTTGAAATTCCAACACATCATTTTAATCATCTCGACGAGACCTTTTCATTGGTGGAGCAGCCAGATCAATAGGGTAAAGCACAGAATAGTTGTTCAATAAAAACCAATAAATATGACGAGAACCCTATGTTAAAAATATATTAGCAGCGGACAATTTTTTTTTCTAACAATTGGTGTCGCAGACAGTATCCTAGAAATTGCAGTTTCTATGTTGCCTTTTTTTTTTTAATCTTGTAGAAAGTATGAGCTGGAAGACTAGTAATTTCGGAGAATCTATATTTTTAAATAAGGTTCGTCAAAAGAATGCAACTTTACGACGATTAACGAGGAGGAAAGAACTCTTAAAAAGTCGTTCTACTAACAAAGACTGTTATTACAAAAGCAATAAAATATTTTGGCCTTGGCGGGCTGTGGAGACAGTCCTCACTTAAACGGAGAATTGTCATCATCTGCGTTAGTCATGTTTTTCAAATTGTTCAGTTCCAATTGATTATTTCTAATTCTTATTTCGATTTGGCCACATAATGGTGGTCGTGGTGATAGAGCTAAGCCTAACTACCTGAAACAGCAGATAAAGAACTACCTACAGAATCATTTCGTTCAATGTGTGCAGTCTTATCAATCCATGACGTTATCTTAAATTAACAACTTTTCCTCAAGAGACAAATTTTAATTTTAATGGAAATGACACACTTACACGTCGTTTCCGAACTCTCATTACGGACTGTTTTGCCACGAGTCGGCATACGAACACCAACACAATGTTGAAATTTAAGATTCATTTCTAGTTTCTAGCTGTGAGATAGCTTTGCGCGATTGTTACTAACTCAAATGCGTCCTTAACAATGAAATAAAACAGCACAATATACGATAACTACGAAAACACTACAAAAAGGGTATAGCCTACTACACGAAAAAGGGTCACTGCTACATCCGCAAATTGTGTATACCTTGCAGAAATACATTGAAAACGGCTTCCCTCCCCACCTCTTGGCAAACTTAGTCGATCACAACAATTTTTTCAACAAAATCTAGGAAAACCAAAACTTATAAACTTTATTAGTATTCCACATTTCAGAGGACGCACTGAAAACGTCCGGAAACTCCTGACCCAACATAGTATTACATTGGTACCGTCCTCATACCAAAATATTAAACGGCTTAAAAATCCTGGTGCAACAGTAGATCAGAAACGTAAAGACACTCGTAAAAATTCCAAAAACTTAGTGCACCAAATTCCATGCAAAGAACTGACATGTACGGCCATTGATACAATAAAAAATAAAATTAAAAAAATGTTTATTCGCTTCAGGTAAGAGCAAATTGGGAAGGTCCGTGAAGGACCACTAAGAGCATAACAAGGTTTTAAAATAAAAACTTGAAAATCCTCCACTTTATGTTATCCTTTTTTCATATCAGAATATGCTCGTCGTGTTTAAAATTTACTTGTTAAAAATTTTAATAATATGTTACGGAGAGTTTTCCGGACGAAGTAGATGGGCCCTCAGATTGCACTTGTGTAGAAGTTTCCCAAAGATGGAAAGCGATGGGGCCGAGAAAATAACGTCGCTAAACAGGGTTGTTTGATTTAAATCAGCTTGATTTAAATCACTGATTGAAATCATGATTTAAATCACTTGAATTTTTTTTTTTTAATCATTGATTAAATCATTTTGCCTATTTTAGTACATTAACTCAATGAAAAATAATTTATTGAAAAATACTTCCTTGTATCGCAAAATGACTGCAATGTTGCTGGATTGTACAAGAGCAAAAGCTAACATAGGTTAAATCAGGGAGCTTGGATTACACGTAGCTTTGATAGGGTGGACCCACTTAGTATTATGCTGTACCGCGAGAAACCGTACGAGATTTGGGGAGCTGCTTTGTATACTACAAACGCGTCTGACGTTTCTGCTCCCATTTTTCGCGCCATTTTACCGATTCTTGCATCTCATTGGCTTTTGATTTTTCCGATGAATCGACACAAAATTGGACAACAAACGAACAAGTACGCTTCATCAAACGTAAGCCGATCCGCTCCAATTGCTTAAATTGTTTTAAAGTGCAATAACCTACCAGTACAATCGACAATGCGACTGAAAATCGCAACGTTTGTTATCAGAAGGAGAGCACCGTCACAAGCGACCATCGTGAACGCATGCCATTGTTTTGGTTTCTACGCAACTACGTCAGTTACTCTCGTCTCGGGTGATCTGATAAGAATTTTTCGTTTTATTTTAATAATGTGTGATTTAACGTTCAGCAAAGATTGAGAGATCAGATATTTCATAATTATTCATTAATTTCGTTGAAAAGTACTGGCTAGTTAAAACAAACCTTTTTGTTGATTTCGAAAAACCAAGCGTCGTCTGCTTCGAGGATTGGTTTGGGAGCAAAAACGTCACTAACTGAATCTCGCTCGTACTATCACTTACCACGAGAAATAGCTGTGCTTAGCTCAAACGCGTTCACCGAGTGGGGCCACCCTATCAAAGCTACGTATAATCCAAGCTCCCTGGGTTAAATAATGTCTGCAGCTGGCCGTAAAAAAACACCTTCCTAGTTTTTTTCTGATGAGTCGCTTAAATGAAAATACAGTAATCGAGCCAGAAGACAATATTTACTAGCCTATTGCAAGATAGATAAATTTCAGTTTTGTACGGTTGTTATACTTAAAATACAGATATAAGGCTTGGTTGGCATACGCAAAATGTCGTTTTATGCTTACCTTCTCCTGTATTGTGCGAGTTTTTCTAATTATTGAGAATAAGAGCCTAAATAATGAAAACGTAACTGTCACCCAACTTTGGTTAATCAAGGTTTTGAATTAAATTTTGTTTTTTAATGATTTTTACCCCTCCAATGCCATGTTCAAATGTTGTACACAAAATAACTTACTTGGTATACCTACTATTTTGTGCGAAAACAAATTTTTTTGTGTGCAAAAATCCAATTTAAATCTGAAAAATCTGATTTAATAAAAAAAAAATCATGATTTTTTCCAACCCTGTCGCTCAATGAATTCCATGCAGAAAACGTTCTTAAAGCAAAGGAGCATCTCCTACAATTCTAATTGGTTAATGAGCCTAAGATGGTTTCCCCGAGTTCTGGAATTAGTGGAAGCGTCGAAAAAAGATAGGTTAACAGGTAGCAAATAATGTATAATTTTATGTGTAAGGATTAAGTCAGCCTTCAGGTGTTGACCATTCTAGAGTGTCCAACTAAAACACTCTGGTGCTGGTAATATTATTTCTTATCTAGCCTTGGTCAGTGTTTTTTAAATCTTCACTGGACCGATATTGGCAATATTAAGCAGAATTTAAACAAAGAACCTCGCCCACAAGCCTAACGTCAAAAATATAACGATCAAACAAACTCACTGGGCCAGCGCAAAATAAAAACAGGGACGCACACCCCTGACCTGAGGACACGCGTAACGAGAGGCTAAATATTGAAACCCTCCTTGAAAAATCCTTCTGCACATAACCACGTTATGCCAGAGTGTTTACTAGTGGACTTTGGTCCGTGTGCACTGACTGCTTAAATTTTAAGTTCAAGACTAACTTTAGCTTTAAGATCTTGACCTCAACTGAAAAGTTGACGCAACGTAGGGTTGAGTTCGGTTCTTTTAGAACCAGTCATACTTTAACAACCATTTCGTACTTCAACTTGGACTTTAGAGCGAGTCGTTCTGGAGTTCTCACTGCACATACGAGCGGTTTGGCTTCTTAGTCGTATCTTTCACTGCTTGATAACGAAGCGGGGATGGCTTCGAAACGTCGCTAATTGTGTATTTTATGTGCCCTGGACTGGCTTACCACAGTTTTGATCGTATGGTAAACGTCGCATTCGCTAATGTCTTTATGGACTCAAACGCCCAGCGGGTGGCCAAGGACTAAAGTGAACCATAAAGATAAGGTGAAAGTTTAGGATGAGCTGCAACAAGTCAATTAAGCCATTCCAAAGTGTCCTCTACTCTTCAATTAGGGAATGCGTGGGGGTAAGGGGACGGGACCAGCTGATATCTTAATCGAATTGCTTTCTACCCCATAATACAGGTAGAGAGGGAGAGAGAGAGATTGCCAGCTTCAAGGCTGGGGTCAATCATCCCTGTGTCACGTGTCCTTCCCTCGGGGTCCGTGGCGGGCGACATTAATTAAACTAATGCCAAGAGACGGCGCCAGGGGTTTGTCAGAGATCGAGCCTGTCATCACCTACTTTCAAGGAACGCTGTGCGGATGGAGCAGCCTGTCAACTGATTGAACATAGAGGAAACACTCAAATGCTGATTTTCATACTATTCCATACTGTTTCCAACACTGTATCATAACTTTTATTTTCCATACTGTTTAAAGTGGCACTATAAAACCGATTGAAAGTCTGGCAGAGAACCTGACAACATCATAGCGCTATCAAGTATTATTGATGTTTTTTTTTATAGCATCAAGCGAAAGAATACACAACGCCATTTTTTCTTCTAACGAAACGAATAAGCCATGAACTCTTTAAAGACGCCTTTTCACCTTTTCAACTGCTAGATGCAGCACCGTAAAAATCTTCGAGCAATATGAAAAAATCAGCGGTAAATTAAAAATGGAACAACACTGTTCACAGCAGTGCTGTGACTTTCATAACTAAAACGAGATCACGTCACCCACAACAGCCAATTGGATGACCTTGCTGTCGACGCGTCATTAAGCCTCTACCCCCTCCCCCATCCCCAATTGGATGACCGCCGAGAATCTGGAACATGGATACTGTGTTTAGAATTTGGCCCAGCGCTATCGACAATGGTGAACAGGCGCCAGTGAAAATTTGGTACTGCTTTGTGCACCTGGAAGCAAGCTGTAATGGTTAACAATATCACTGCCGTTAGATGGCGCCACATTTTATCGTACGGTTTTCTATTGGTGATCATATACCACTTTAAATGCTGTCTCGCATAAAATTTAAGGGAAACTAGACACTCCGAATAAACATTCACAGTTGCATATCGAAACTTACCGTATTTCCTGGAATTAACTGAGCAACTGTGCGCTTATTATTTGCGTGACGTGGTGAACCCGGCGTTAACGCAAGGCCCGGCGCTAATTATTTTTGACAACCCATCCATGATCGGCTGTCAGCAATAATTAGCGCCGGTCAGTGTCGGTCGTTAGGTCAGTGTTACGATGAAATCTCTAAAACAAAGTTTGCGCTTAAATTGTGTGAACTCGACTTCTTTGTTGTTTGTTGCCGAAATCCCACGAGTATTACGAGCTTGTTTGCACGTTAAGGAGAACCTTGGTTAAGATGGTGTTAAGATGGAGTCGTTTAAGACTCGCCGTGTTTCAAAGAGCACTCTAGCGTTTACTAAATGGCCAGCACTTTTAATTTTTGCGAGAGCTAAGCCCCGGTTCTTAATCGAAACCCCACGCTTTTTTAGGGCCAGGTGCTTGATCAAGGAAATATGACAAATTATGCCAAAACCCTGAATTAAAAAAAAAAACAACGAATGTTGCAGAGAGTATGAAGACTCTGTCCCAGTGCCCGACGGATTACAGCGTCCAGCTTGGATAATTTTCGTACTGCAAATTCCCGATCAGGACTCTACTACAGTACCGGCCGCATCTTGGATGAAATACAGCATACGCGACTGGGTTGGTGAAAAATATATGGATAAAAATGAATAAAAGGTAAAAAAAAAAAGTTTGGTAAAAAATTTCACGTTTTCGTAGTTTTCAAAGGCGGTGGAGAGGCAGAAGATATTGTCAGATCAAAATAAAACAAATACAGTGTTAATAACTATCACATATAGGTAGCTTTTGTGCGGTAATGGATTTTTGAAAAAATAAATATGAAAAAAATTTAAATATGGCTTTTAGTCAAACATTTGTCATTTTCATTATTTTCAAAGGCGTTGGGGAATCAGAAGATATTGTCAATTCCTGCCCACCGGGACATCGTGGAATTGTAGTGTTTATTTTTATCATATATATATAAGGCACCTTTTGCGCGGTATTGGATTAAAAACAACAACAAAAATTGTCGTTTCACTTCACCCTATTATACAGTGTTGAATTGTTTAGTCGACGGAAATAAAAATGACGAAATTCACCTAAGTTTCTGCTGCCCTCACAGATAAATTAAGGATATTTTAATCACGTTTTCAAATCAGACTGATTTAAATCGACCAACCCTTGCTACTTGCAGTCTTATCAATGCTACTTATAGCACTGATAAATGTACATAATAAATGTAGATTAAAAATGTCAAAAGAACGAAGATCCAGTCTATAGATAAAATATTGTAAATTTCTGTGTAAAGTTATACAAGTGGGTAAATGACTACAAGTGACTTTCGAATACTTCTGACCGTAAGGTGAAAAATTAGGAGCTTGGCTCCCGTTTCATATTTAGCCATTTTACTGAGATACGACTGGTTCTTTGTACCATAATTTTACTAATTTTTTTTTTAACTTCATCCAAAAAAGCTTGGATGCCTGCAGTCTAGTTAAGTTAAGGTTTAAAATAATACATGAAACTAAAAATGTATATTAAAAATACAGATTCCAGTATTGCAAATGCCTGTCATATTCACGAGGAATAACTGAGGAATAAGCAATCCATGAACAACCTAAATATTAAAAAAAAAAAAACTGTTCGCTTCCCAAAATTACAGATGCTACCCGAACCGAATCAACA
>JAHWFP010230024.1:23834-61747 GCA_023313725.1 Lithobius niger | reverse complement strand
GCATGTACGCTCTCCGTCTAGCAGGAGGTCAAAATCACCTGCTTCTGTTAGTTTAAAACGAAGCTTCGTTATTATTTTTCCTTCAAGTGGAATTAGAATAGTGGCATTGTTCGAATCAAATCACGAATTTATGATAAAAATAATTATTTGGACGTACTGCATCGAATTTGCTATTTTTTCTGTGTCTAACGAATTTATTAGAGCAACGGAATTTCTCTTTAAGAACATTTGTCACACTAACAGGGGTCGCAGTGGGTTTTAGAAGGAAAAAAGTAGGAAATAAGGAATTTCGTAAGTCATAAATAAGGAAAAATAAGGAAATTGTCACTAAAAAGTAGGTAAAAATAAGAAACCCTTCGGTCTAAATTGGGGCCTAATAACAGTAAAAGCTTACTCGTTTCAACAATAGTCGTAAATATAGCCTAGCTAGGAAGTAACAAAATATTAACAAATTTTCGTAGGTACCACATCCAATTAAAAAAAAAAATTTGTTAATGACTAGACCCCAATGGAATGCGACGCTACAATAAAAAAAAAATAGCTTTTGGCCATAGCTTTTTTTTTCGGAGGTGGGGGGGGGGGGGGGGGGTTTTCCCTCTCCAGACAAGTCGGAGAAGGTCGTACAATATTTAGAATTCAATAATTTTTTATGAATTTTAAATTCTGAATTCACGGCGTAAAGCTGGAAGTGATGTTTTTCAATGCGCAAGCGCAGAACGCCTCGTTGCATTGTAAACAAGTCAGGGACCGAGTATGCCAACGAAGTTCGTGCTTTATTTATCTAACTCAAATTTTATATCATTAATTTATACTTAAATTTACAAAATAAGAATGGCTGAAAAAAAGTAGGGAACTGTACATCTCAAACCAGGAAAAAAGTTGGAAAATAAGGAACTAAAACAAAAAAGTAGGAAATAAGGAAAAAGTAGGAACTCTACGACCCCTGCACTAATAACTAATATTTTAATCAGAATTTTAGGATACCGTGTATAACTGCAAGGTGAAATGTATCCTTAGGGCTGTTGAAATCAAGCCGCCAACCGAGGTATTGGCCTTCAGGGCTATCATGTTGTTACTTGTCAGCGTCAAGTGTAGAATCTAGTCATTATACATACAGATCAGTGAGTGGCTGAAAACGAACCGCTTCTTTATTTCGAAACATTAAACCATTGGTTTCTGGCATGGAGTACTACATACTAATTCAACAAAAGTGTGGGAAATTGACCAAACGATGGGGGTTTACTGACTAAAGACCTACTAACATACAAAAACCCCATAAGGATAAAGCTAACAAGTAAGTTTTGCCATTTAAAGTAGTGATATCCGACCCAAAATGGCTGCCACCAAGTTACTCGTCCCAACACTGGGCAATCCTACGGTTACCCATGAGTGACCTCGCTTTGATCTACAAACTTGGTCGCTGCCATTTTGGCTCAGATATCACGATTTTAAATGGCTTCACCCTTAGAAGGTTTTTGCATGATTTATGTTTGCAGACAAATTAGAAGCTACTGTAAAGTTTGAGAGTTTGGTTTTTCATTTAATAACTTATTACAAACCGGCATAGATCTAACAGATCTATAATGGTCATTGGGCACCTACAATACATTATCAAACTTAACTACATTTAAACAACATGCTAAGAAAATACATTCTTCCCCCTGTCTGAGTTTGGTTTTGAAAGGGATGCGTTGAAGTTTGCAGTTTTGGCCTCTGGTTTTAGTGGAGTAATGTTCCGAGAAGAAAGTCAACTCGATGCAGAATTTTGTTTGTAGCATATCACCTCTTGAATTTATTTCCATGTTAGTAAGGGCAAGACAGCGAAGCCTATAGGCCAGAACATGCAGGGAATTTAACCTTTACGTAAAATGCCAAAATGTTTTCTCCAAAAAAAGGCTGATTTAAAGAACTGGATTCATCAGTTTGAGTACATCGAGAACTAGGGGAGTATTTATTTACTGAATGATCCCTTATTTGGTAAAATGAATACAGATACAAACCTACTTGCGTTGCCTATTGGACTTAAATGTCAGACTGCCTGAGCGGTGAATTGAACCCACGACCTTTGAAACCAAAGGCCGAAGTCCTACCGCTGAGCCATACGGTATGGCTCCGTGGTAACCTTCGGCCTTTGGTTTCAAAGGTCGTGGGTTCAATTCCCCGCTCAGGCAGTCTGACATTTAAGTCCAAAGGGAAACCTAAGTATAGGGTTACATCCGTATTTATTTAGCCCTTCTCGAGCCCATTTGGCTTTCCGTCCTGCTTATTTGGTTCTTCCAAGCTGGATTCGTCGTTTTACGATTACTTCTTTTACACCTCATTAAGCCAGGCCTGCATTTCAGGTTATAGGCCAGATAAAAGAATTTACTAAGTTTCGTAGCATTTTAGCATAGTTAATGAGAGTAATCTGTGGAGATTATTATCAATGCACTTGGTTTTGGAGGCAGCTAGAAAGTGACTGAATGGAATTATAGGGAACAATTTAATGAATCTGATATTATTCAAGCAGACGACGCTTGGCCACACATGTTTCCACGCTTATTTTTGTTTTTATATCCTTTCCTTCAGTCGTTTCCTGCTGTGTGTTTCCGCGCTACTGAACAGTTGCCGACTCCTTCAGCGACATCAGAAGGTGCAAAAGGTTTAAATTGAGCCATTTAAGAGCTGAGCACGTTCACGAAAATGCATTATTTCTTCCCGAAGTTAAACGGTAAGAGTTAATCCTCTCCAAGTAACAGTAGGAGTCCTGTCTACTTGATCCATATGCAATGAGCAGATCCGGCCTGAGGATGAGAGGAGGTCATGGGACGGGTCAGAATTTAACACCCGCCAAAACTATTAGCAAACAGAGGACATAAAAGGCATGGAAAGGTTGCTCGGAAACTTAAGAGGTTCAGTCTAGCAGAAAATATGTGGACCTACCTCGTGATAATTAAACCAAAACAGAGACAGAAGTAATTATGATGTTAAACTAGGCGTATAATTGATGTTTGAAGATCACAATTCCTCGGCTGCGGCGCAGCTACAGAGAGGCAAGGGTGGCAGAATGCCACCGGCCCCCCGCCTTAAGGGGACCCCAAAAGAAAAAAAAATTATTTAAATATACTACAAAAGACCCTTTTGTAAATCAAGTTATTTTAACTTGATAAAAACTGTATTTAAAAAATGAATCCTAGCCTCCCCGTCCGTCCTCCCATCTAGCATTTTTTAAAAATGAAGTGGCCTATAAAAGAAGGTACGAATTGATAAATTTCTCTACGTCCAAACTTTTTTCGAAGTTTAAAAAAAAATGAAAATAGGGACCACTTAACTGAAATACGAAAAAATGGTCCTTATTTTCACAATAACAAACATAAAAAAAATTAGAAAAAAGCATATGCTTAGAAATGTTTCAGCTCGTACCGCGTTTTTACGGGCCATCCTGTATGAGGCGGGTCCCAAGGGCTAATTTGCCACCGGCCCCACCAAACGTAGCGACGCCACTGTTCCTCGGCCGAGCGAGATATATTATTAATACATTTATTTTCTACATTCTCAATGCCGTCGAGTTTTAATCTAGAAACACGCTAGTGTGTTGCACCAACAAACATCTCATTATTTCAGTTGTCAAGGACGTAAACCATTGTAGCGCGACGCCATAGCGTAAATGTCGAATATCCTCACTGAAGCGTGTAGTTTGGTACGTTTCAGGTACTTAGGCAAAAATAACAATGTGGTATAAAAGCTTAATTGTGTTAAACTTTCGAGCAATGGCCCACTTGGCAAAATGGTGTAGGAATGTCAGATAAGTGGTTTTCAGTGCAAAATATGACCCACAATAACGTTACAAATGTGTTGCAAAACGTTGCAAATTATCTAGCTAGTCCGCTCAGCCCCATGTTAAAACCCAGGGTAGTTATTTACCGATACCGAGATAAAGAGAAAAGGCTTACAGCTATGAAATTGGACGAATGGCAGCAGTACGATACGAACTGCTTCATTTTTCTGGTTTGCGGCTACATGTGTAACGGGAATGGTGTGGGAGGGCGCGTAAGTACGAAAGTATTGTTGTAACCATTGTTAGTATTGTCGGCATCATCTTTCATTGGACGGGCAGAGTTCTGACAGTGACAACATGTATACTGACGAGCGTAACTAGACATATGCTAGTGTGTCACGACAAATCTAAATAACGCAGTCAAAGAAATAGTATACACGTCCAGTCCACGAAAAATATATCAAAATGTTAAAATAAAACCAAACTCTGATGAAAAGACCACCGAGTTGAGAATGGTTCGGCCTCTCAAATGAGTAACATGAAATAAATTTTTAAATAATTAATAAAATTGAAATAAAACAAAAAAATCGATAAAGAGGCAACTAAGTTGAGATTGGTTCGGCCTCTCAAAAGAGTGATGTTAAAATAATTGGGAAAATATTGGGAAAAATTGGGAAAAGCTATTGTTGACATGGCACTTTTATTACACATCTGCAGACAAGTTGAGATAAGTGTAATGCACAATTTAAAGAAAAAAAGAAGTGATATCATAACAAAGGCCAAATTGGTGAAAAGTACCGCCAAGTTCAGAATGGTTAATCCCTTCAAAGGAGTGATATCAACACACTAAAACATTCGCAAAGTTAATCGCATCAAATAATACATTGGACCAAAAGTAGCAATGTTCTAGTTTTCATTTAACCTACGAACTGTTAGTCGATGCGATTAACTTGGCGAATATTTTGTTTTGTTGATATCAGTCCTTTGAAGGGCCGAACCGTTCTGAACTTGGCGGTCCTTTTCACCATTTTATCGTCTGTTTGTGAAATGAAGAATTTGAAAAAAACACGTGTACTGCATTCTAATCATCTGCTTGATAATTTTAGATGTGGAACGTCAGTCAGCAGTACACGAGTTTTTTTTTAGGGAGATCGAACCACACTGGGTTACCTTCCCCACGACTATCAGAGGGACAATTAAGCTGGGGAAATTCAAGGGGAAAACCCAAGATCTTTGACTTGCCGTAATCAACATGAGCCACCTTTTTACATTAACAGTATACAAAGAAACGATTAGGCTTCTAATAATCGAATGTTTACGGATCCACTGTTGCTGAAATAATCTCATCAACTTGGTGGCAACATACTAGCGTGTAACTGAAAAGATTCGTATAACTCTCGCTTTAGCAGACCTAAGTCCCAACGTGGACAACGAACGCTGTAAGCAGTCTCCAGTGAGCAATCGCAGTCCAGTGGTCAGTCTGAGCCGGATGGAATTCCACGCCCGAATAAACGGGAAACAACCAGGTAAAGAGGCAATATCTGTCAGTTTTGTTTTTGTTGTTTTTGTTCTTCTCGTTTAAAGTTTGTTTAGTGCCCATCATGCGAAGCGGGAAGGATTAAACTAATTTGGAATTAAGCATTGGCCTTTCCGCCCTATAATTTTGAATATCTAATCCCTTTCTTAAAGTCGCCTTTAAGTGCTGTAGCTCAAACAGTTTCGCTGTGAAGTCGAGTGACTTGGCTACAATATGGTTCCCATCCGGTGATAACTCGCATAACGAGCTTTTGTTTACCATTTAAGAAACTGAACACGTCCTTAGTAGCGACGGGGGTGGAGGCAAAAACGACCTCATAAAACGTTTCGTACATGACAGCAACTTTTAAGTGTCGCGCGTTCTTTAATGGGATATGGCGAAAACAAGTTTAAGGCCTGCTGACAGAATTAAAGCCAAGCTGTGCACGACATTATTAGTTTACATATATCCTGAAGTCGTCTATAAATAAGGCTTTGTTTATCGACTGTTCATGGATTTATTGCACGACGACTCTTAGGGCCAAATGAGAATACACAAAAACTAGCCAAATCGTTCGCTTCGCTCACTCCATTGGCGTCGATCCAGGCTTCATGCAATTTCTTTGATTCCAAGAGCATCATAAAATCGCCGTGCTTATTATTTCGACGCAAACTAATTGCAATTGTTGCTCACAGTTCGTTAATCACATTCCTCAGCACGTCTAAATTCCATCTACATCATTCAAAACATACGATTTGTTTGTTTGCACGTTTGTACCTCTTCTCCTCCAGAAGTAATGCCATACGTAGGTGAGAGATGAATGATTGAGAGAGCAAAGCGAAACACACATTAAAAAGGTTTAGTTTATGTGGAAATCGCTCGCTTTGCTCGCTCAATCCTCGCACCTCCGTGCTTCAGAATTATGAACGTTTGACACCCTTTTAAAACCCGGTTACGGGTCTTGATTTTTCCAAGCATCAAGTCAGTTGACACAAAACCAATTTTAAGATCTACATGTTGTATGTTGCAAAATACGTCGTCCTTTTAGGTTATTTTTTGAGTGCATCCTTTTCCAGATCATCTCAGTACGTAACTAATAGCTTCAAGACGGTTTGTTTGTCACGTATTTTAACCCGTGCATGAACAAACTATGACGTCATGAATACATCATGAGGTTAAAAAATCTTTGATGTTACTTTTTCAGGTTCTTTTGCGCATTTGATGGTCATAATATCAAGTTACAGCGATGAAAATAGACCTAACGGTTGCGAAATTTAATTATCTTTCACTTGATCCTTCTCCCATCGTTGTAGGTGCCTTGGTTCCAGAGGAGTAGAGGTACACGCACGCACACACGCACGAACACACGCCGTGCGTCTTTAATGATGTAGATGGACAAATGACTATACTGATTCTGTTATTAAACAACAATTAATTTGTGGTTGTTCAGGTCCGAGACAAGTATTCGCCCCCTAACTGATGAAAAAACCACGAAGACATCAAAATGGCAAGCAATATGATAATTTTCGGCTAAAAATTATAGCTTGGTCACTAAACAACAAATGAAAATGCAATGAAAACAAGGTTTACATGGTGTAGCTCATCTCTGCTCGGCAATATTGGATTCCACCATAGCCAATCCAATATGGCGGAGCAGTAATGAGCTGCTACGCCATCTGTTGCCTTGTTTTAATTACATTTTCATCGTTTTTAGTGACCAAGGCTGTAATTTTTAGCAGGAAATTACTAAATTGCTTGCCATTTTGATGTCTTTGTGGTCAGGGCCAGATTAACACAGGGACATTAGTCCCTGTCCCCAAATTTCTGAAGGGCCCCCGGCCCTGCTGAAAACATTTTCAGCTTAAAACAAAATATCTCTCAAAAAAAAAAAATTGGGCAGAAGAAGGAAAAAAATATTGAACAATAAAATTGTAATAGGTAAGATGAGAAGTATCTGACAAGTAAAATTCAAAAATACAAAAATTCTTCTCCTTCCCACAATTTTCTTCATTTGACCCTAGATAAGGAGCCGTCTACGTGGAAGAGAAATATGGAAGGGAGGGGGGGGGGGGGCTCAAGAATTTTGTCCAGGGCCCCAAGTAACGTTAATCCAGCCATGTTTCGGTTTATCATTGTCAGGGGGTAAATATTTACCTTGATGCTGTGCCGAAGACACTAGCAGGGTGCGGCGAGAGACTACCAAGTTTCTAAAGCAATTATGGGATACATTGTGGTTTATTTCGGAAATCTTTCTTCCTTAACCATGATCGGACAGATCCTGTTAAAATCCCACGATTTTCACGTCCCTTTGTTGCTGCTTCTACGATTGCAGGGTAAGGTTCAAATTTAGATCAATTCATTTTCAAAAGCATTAGTTTGAAGTCAGAGAGATTCTTATCCTTTCAAAGAATTAGAGCAGTGCATTACTATGGCCTGGAATGGCTTGGCCTAAAAAAAACGAAGACGTTTCGTGAAAAAAACAGTAGGGATTCGACAGACACAAAATATGAACTGATAGCGAAAGCGAACTCCAACCTGAATCCTTGTAGAGATTCAAATGTCTAACTCTAAATTTGAACCGATCATCATGGTAAGACGGGGGAAAACACAAATAATCTAAATATGGCAGGATGAAAATAATTAGTCAAACCTTAGGTTACCTAGGATTTACACAACATCAATGATGTGGCGGCTACTTAGGGTTCGTCGTGTGGTAGATGATTGTCTTGATGGGGTTCGTCGCCATTTCCATCTTCAGCAAGACTTAACGTGTCATTTAAACACGTGCAGGAAGCACAGATGTGTTATAAGATCTAAGTTTGAGATTTCTGTAATATGTAGCGCAGTTGCAATTCGCACCACTGCACTATGATTGAGGTCGGCGCTAAGTACCTAGCTGTCGACTCGCGATAAAGCCTAATCCCCCAACAAGTTTTTTTATTCGAAGAGTGGTACCGCATTGTAACTTTCTTCCTGAATCAGTTGTCACATCTCCCTGGTTCATTTTGTGAAAGCGACGTTTGTATCGCTTTTTGTAGTTTGTGGGTTTTCTTGGGCGGCATAAGAACGAATTAGTCATTGACACGGTCTCGTCTTAATGACTAACTAATTTTGAAAATCAAGCTCAGGTGAAGGTTAAAACGTTTAATTACAAGGCCCAGCTCGTCGTGGAAAGTAATTGTCCTGCATTTGTCTACGTCAAATTTATCATGGTTTTTTTACCTGCTCTTTCAGTAGGTCATAAAAATAAAACGCAAAATTTATTGACACAGCCGTAAGAAAATTCCTACAGTACAGGGCCAATTGCTACAGCACCGGGGCCAGTGGTGGCGCCACAGGGGGGGGGGGGGGGCGGAGCCCCCCCCCCTCCCCCCGTCGGGGAAGCCTTGCCCCTCTGTCGAGGAGTAACCGAGATTGTCGTCGGGGAACAGCCGGAAGACTGAGTCCACACGACGACATAAAATTCGTAAAAATTTGGGGAGGAAACGCTCAAAATAAGAGTGTGCCGTTTTGCTTCAGTAGTCCTCATCACCTCCATATTTAAAGAGCTGTCGTAGTTAATGCAGAAACGTTAACTAAATATGTACAAAACAAAAGTTGTTAAGGATTCTAGTTAAGTTTTCGTCATTTGAATTCGTGATACCAATGAACTGAGCGAAAATCGTGTACAGTAAGTGGCTAAACTGAAAATTGATTTGCTGCGTTAGACCGTCAACTCCATGATTTGACAGGCATCTTAGTTATGAGACACGTTTGGGATGCCAATGTCTTACCAGTTATTTCTAAAAGGAGAAGGCCCGATTTTAAAAGCCCAACGCACAACACGAATGACGGCCAACTGTGTGTTCTTGCTATGGTTAAATATTTTCCAAACCCAAATTATTCAGTGTTAGTTAACGTTAATTTAATAATATTTAAAAAAATTTAATTCATCAGTTAATTTAATTTGTAAATAAAATGTGTAAAAAAAAACAGAATTTTGGTCACAATTAGGTTTTTACGACCTCTCATGCTAAAGAATGTTTACGAAAAACATCGGCATTTGCTTAACAATGTGGTGCAAACGTGTCTCGGAAAGCCCAAAATATGTCCTCAAATAGCGTAAAATGCTTCAGCTTGCAGCGCTCCCCCACACCTCCTAGCTGGTTTCGGCGGGCCCCTGCTAAAGTATTACAAATATAAAAAAAAATGCTCGTTTTCTTTGCCCCCCTGTCGGGGAAGCATTGCCCCCCCCTATCTGGAATTGGCTGGCGCCACTACTGCACCGGGCTTTTTTTAACCCGGTAACTGGGGTAATCACATCTGTCCCCCCCCCCCCCCCCAACAGCAATTTAACATTTCCCATCTTAAGATTGACCCCCCAAGTTTTTGCTTATCTTTTAAAGAATAACGTTCATCCTAGGATCCTAAATACGCATAGTGTAATTTCATGCCGGAATTTATAACTTTTTTCTAAAAAAAGGTAACTGAATGCTGGAGCCCGATTTGTTAGTGTGCAGCATTTTTTTTTGAAATGGTGACGTTCTGTAGCACTGCTGGTACATTAAATAAAGACTACTTACGTTTGGTACGGTTATTTCTTGACTTTTTATTTGTAGTGACCTAAAAAAAGTTGGTATAGCGTATAGTAAAAAAAAACCTCTGTGTCCTCTGAGTGAAAGTATTTTTTTTTTAAAGGGCCCTGCTACACTCGTGAAAAACAAAAACAAAGTCTACGCCATTCTGAGCAAGTGATAAAAACTGGTTATCTTTGTTCGTACTTTTTTTACAGAAAGCTACTAGTTTTGTAACAAAAGAGCGCAACAAAAGCTAAAAAAAAAAATTAGAATTAGCCTTTATATCATGAAACCCAATCTGTAGATATTTTCCCACGCCATCCCATTATGAAAAAGAAGTTTTCTTTTTTAACTATAATAAATAAACTACAACTTTTTTGAAATGACGTCAGCAATATGGCTGAAAACTTAGTTGGGAAAAACATCTGGTGAGCAGAATTTTAAATGTAATTATAGCTGTTGGGCCAGATTGTCGGTTTTTACTGTGATTTTTTAATACTTTTTAGTCTTAATGTACTAAAGAATCCAAGCCATATAACTGTCATAATAATTTTACGCTTTATAAAAATAAAAATAAACGGCTGCATGACTTCCCACGAGGAGCTAGGTTTTTTAAAACTGATTAATTAAAATATTTTTTCCTATCGTGAAAAGGCTTTCACTTAGTACAGTTCTACATTTTGTAGCAAAAATTATAGGAAAATAAAGATATCAGATTGAATGACAGCCCCTAACACGCCACAAAATAAAAACAAAACTAACATAAAACAGGCAAAAACTGAGACGTACTTAGCTGAATCAAATGGGAGAGCTGTTAACGAATTATCGACCTTTGAGAATTAAATACTATTTTGTCCATGTGATTATTGTTCTTTATTTCACTTAATTCGGGGTATAGGTGAGGAGGGTGCGGACTGTGTGAGGCAATCACTGCGACAACCAATCCAAACGCTGTAAATTAAAGCGATAGGACGAGCATGTTCATTCTTTGCATGTCATTATTTGCACAGTATCAATGAAATGGAGAATGTCCATTCTTTGCACAGAAGCAATGAAAAAGAGCATACGATGTGAAGCGTATTATCGGTTATGTAGCAGATCTATAGTCGATGTTTTGGGGCGCTGCCTCGGCACTGTAACAACCGTATTCCAGAAATCCACTCAAGGGCTAAGTCGGGCTAATGGTGAGTGTAAGGGTCAAAGTTCGGCTATGGAAATATCTTCAGACGTAAGGACACTCACATTCGTTTACGTGGCTGTTCTAAAATTGTTGACCCTTATCGTAGATGTCTGCACTTACATTTGCCCTCTCACACTCGCAGTAATTGGTTTCTTGAATACGGCTGTATACCATATTATAGGGCAGTGACACGACGTAGTATTATTGTATATAATTCTATGGTGGAGCCAGTTACTGGGTTAGCTGCAAGGTGCACTGGTGGGGGAAAAGAAGAGCGTCTTACTGAAGCCAATGCTATTAGACTGCATTTCTTAGGCCTAAAACGCGCGATTTTTTTCGATTTGTTGGCAGTTGCTGATATTTTTAAGCAAGTGACATCTTTATTTTCCAATTACAACCTAAGCAGCATAAGGGATTGGAGAAAACAACGGTTTTTTAAGCCTACGAAATCCACTCTCAAAGCACTGGCTTGACTAGAAGTGCCGTTGTTTAACCCACCATTTCAATCTAGTTCCCCTTGCAGGTATCGCTCTTGTAGCAATATGACGTCACTTGGCGCTGCTCTATACAACCAGGCTTGTTGTGCAGACTTGTTCACCTCCTGGGCCATACGTTTTTCTTCTGGTCGTCGTTACAATATGTTACAATATGTTATAATTTGTTATAATATGTTATATTACGTTATAGATATTATAATATGTTATGTGTTATACTTTTTTATTTGGTGGGGGGGGGGGCAGGCGGTTGTACAAGTTGAAGTTTACTACATTTTACATGTACATGGACTGAGTGAATACTCAACTGAGTTTGGATTCTGAGTGTTTGTTTGTATGTTGCGCTAGTGTTAGGTCTTTGTGTTTGTAAGTTTACATGTGTGTTTGTCTGTTTGGGACACCATGTGTTTGCAATTATCTTTTGGTCTAGTTGTAATTTATTTAGCTTTGGTACATTAAAACCAAGAGTTCGAAGATGAAATGCTGACTTTAATATATTCGAATTTTCCGTTGATTGGCTAAGCCAATTTTTGGTATCGCTGTAAGGGAGCCCGATCTATAAGGCTAGTGGTCCTGAGCACTATATAAATGACGGAAAGCCATTTGCCGTAATATGTTATCGTGAGAGTTTTTAGTATGAAGTTTGCAGAAAATATTTATAAATGGTAAAAAAAAAAATTGTTAGTGCCAAACTATCAAACGGTTTGAAATAGCGCAGTCGCTTTTTTTTTTAAATAACTTTTACACCAAAGACCGTGCTTGTTGACAAAGCTATCCAGATCGGCTCGTAGAGAACGGTGATGGATTCGTTCTCAGAGCGCTGTGCAGAAATCGTATAGGCGGAGCACCGGGCAGAAATCATAAATTGCAACAGTCCTATTGGTGAAGTATTCTGAACTAAATTTTACAAAAAAAAGTAAAACGCATGTATTGAGTCATCTCTCGTTCGGCCGATTAATCGTGAGTTTCAGAACTCAATTACATGCCTGTTTCAAAAAAAAATTTGAACTTTTAACTGTTAATTGTCTGATGTTTGTTGACCTTGCTGTGTAGTCATTTTTCATTTCAAAAATATTTGCGGGGGTTTTCGTAATCTCACGACGGAGCAGCGACTGAACGCTCCAGCCGGGCTTCTTTTATGTTTTAGCTGAGAAGGAATGCTACAACTCCATTCCTCACTCATGAAAAAGCGCTTAAAGTGTCACGATTTCAATTTTAAAACTCGTCTAACCTTTGAAAAATAAGAAACAAAAAACTATTATACGAGGGAAGAGGATTAAGTGACTGACTTTTTTTGGAAAACATATATTTCTTTATGTCTGCTGAAGGAACCTCCTCATGCAGATAAACCGATTTAATTGGCCAAGCGAAGTGACGAAGCGAGCGAGCGAAGCGACTCTACTGAATTTGGATTTTGTGTCTCTTTGTTAGTTTGTCTGTAAGTGCGTTTATTGGTTTGGCACACGATGGCGGTTGAAATTTTATTCTGGTTTCGTTGAAATTTCATGACAAGGCAGCTTTGGAGCATGAAACAAACGAGTTCGAAGATGAAAGTCCTACCTCAGATATTTTAGGAGATATTTGAGTTCTAGCCCAAATTTCAGCAGCGGCGGTAAGAGAGCGGCAGTAAGGGAACCCGATCGAAAAGGCCAGTGGCTGCGGGCGTGCATCCTCGCGCTTCGGTGCTCGCAACGATGTAGCCTCCGATAACTGCGAGGTAGCCTATCTGTCTCCTTACGATTCCTTAACATCCGGATTCGTTAACAATATAACGGAAAACACATGTAGCATCACTCGCTCTGTCTAGTAATTGCTATCAGCAGAGCAGTAGGGCTCAGTAAAATGAGTAATTTTGAACATTTACTAGACGTTTCAGAAGGAAAAAAGTTTACTAATGGGAATAGTAAATCCTGGGATCCGAACCGGGAAAACCCTGGAATCATCACAGGGGACCAAGCTAATGTTCAGAGTAGTACAGAGTATATCTCCTTCTACAACTGGTGAACTGCTGAAGAAGGCTACTACAACTACTTCGTCTGCTGAGGAAGGCTGGTAGTGTCTCAGATTATCCTTCCTGTAAGTGACTACCTAATAGGGACTTCATCATGGTCTCCTGACCAATCGCCGATTAAGTCAACTTCTTCCGTTTAACCACACCACCACGACCACAGTTGACGACGTAGTGGTACATCGTTTTTACGCCTAGAATCCTTTCACAGATGATGTGCCTTCAGAAAGAGGCGCACAGTATCTATAGATTTATTTGTTTTAGTGAAGCGGTGATGCGGGGGAAATGATGCCGTACGGCCTTGTCGGTTGTTTGTTTCGGTTTGTGATAGCAGTGCGTGTTCGCGTGGATGTTCGCGGGGGTGAAATCGGGGGGTATGAGTTCGGGTTGTGAATTTGTGATAGCCGTGTTTCGGTTTGTGATAGCTAACGGGTAGAGCTTGTACAAATATATAAAAAAAAAAAAAGGGGGATGCAATGTGCCTAGAGTGGCATATGGGGAGGGGAAGTTGTCTCATAGCTTGGTACCACTCCCAACGTTACTACTTTTGCTTAAGGTTCTAAACGCATGGACTTGACTAAATTACCTATTCGTCATATGCCTCAGACTCACTTGTTATGTATTCGCGTATCGTTATTGTATCTTACCAAAATTTGGATACGGTACGCAGTAACTCCATGTCTTCGGTGCGATGCGATGTCGGGGCACAACCATCGTACGGTCTGATCCATGTGTGCGGAAGTACCAGGGTTGAGGGAGGTGGGGGGGGGGGGGCGTAATATCACTGCGATCATGAAACAGTATTTCAGTTCTGCCTCACCAAATGTCCCTGCAAACACATAAAGTCCTCCCCCTTTCTCCTTCTTACGCCATCCCTTTCAATGCTTGAAAAACGGCGTATGAAAACCTTCATTACGTCTTTTTTTTTTAATTTCTTCTTCTCCTGTATCCATTACCGCCCCATCCCCCCCATCGACTAATTTTACTGTGAAATTGGCAACGTTTGGAAAGCTTGGGGGAGGGGCGGATTGAGGTTTAATGGCGCGTCGACAGCTAGGCAATTAGCGCCAACCTCAGTCACAGTGCAGTGGTCCTGGTTGCCACTGCGCCACACATTACAGAGATACTAACCAAACCCCAAATCTAGATGTTATCGTATATCTGTACCTCCTGTAAATATTGAAAACCCTGAATACGAGGATAGAATCATCACCCAATTTGCGCATCATATTGAAAGCTTGGGAATAGGGGAGTTAAAAAAAATATATGATGGAATACGGCTCTTCAAGGAGGTCTTCCACACACTGGGACCGCCGTGGTGGATTTAAAAAAAATTGTCAGAATTAAGGTAGAAAAAGGAAATGGTGGACCATCACTACTGCAATAAAGAAAGAAAAATTCCTAACTATGTTGTATCGCCGTAAGCTGCTTTAATGCATGGCTATACTTTCCAGATTGCTCAAAATTTTATGTCATAAACTAGCATTTGATACGAACCGAATTCATACTAGACAGCAGACATAATAAAACTGGCAAGCCGATTAAAGAATAAGAAAAGTCCGTACTTAAAGGTAATTGGTGTTTCGTTGGGCTTTGTCTTATTTCAGGGCCAGAGTTGAATAACCCCACCAGACGTACTAGAAAATGGCTGAAATTACATCGCTATCCTCATCTCGATGATCGTAACGAGAGACATTTCCATTTCTTTGGTTTCCTTCCCGTAATCGGTTCCTTCTCATAAAAGGAAATAAACAAAAAGCCACACGTAAGCACCTCGAGCAAGGTCACGTGTCAGACCCCAAACAGACAAACGAGGGAAGGAGGGAAGGAAAACCAGTTCTACAAACTACGATAATAAGTAAGAAGGAAGTTTAAAGTTCAACAGAGAAGTTAAAAAAAAAAAGAAGGCGAATCAACAAAAACAATAATTGACAAAACGTGGCCATGAACATAACCTTCGTTTAGTATACAATTTAAAGAAGAACGCTTGTCTGTTTAGCTACACGTCTGTGCGTTACTTATCTTTAAAATTGTATCCAACTTAAAGAAAAAAGCTTGTTTTTTTTTCACGTATTAAACAGAAAAAAAAATTCAAGATTGCCTTCTAGTGCATGAGGACGTACTGGATTTATCATTTAATTTAAACTGATTTATTTGTAGAAGCCAGTCGTGCTTGCAGACGTTCACAAAGTTTGCTACGTTTCCTTAAAGACACGACACTGGTTTTAAGCAATGTAACTCACTCAGACTCGGCGCAGAGTGGGGAGGGGGAGAGTAAGGGGTACTATGGGGTCTCGCAGCCTGTACCAAGCCTCAAGCTGGACACACAGGGACCCCGTACTTCCGTTGGAAGAATCCTTGTAATTTGCTACTCTAAGAATAAAACAATAAAATAAATTTTAAACAATGTTGTTAACCAAAAGAATAAATCCTATAGTCTTACATTATAAACCAAGTCTCATAGCAGAAATGAAGCAACCGCAACGACCCACGGAAGGGGAACAATGAAAACGTGCAAGTGTGTCAATTCTTTGGCTTGAAGTTGAAATTGGCACATTGTTGCCTCGACTAACAATTTGCTCCAACAAATATCTTTCAAACACCGTGGTAATCTCAAGGGCAAGTATTACATGACGTCATGCACACTTCTTTTTCACACGGTACGCATCGCTTAAGCCACAGCGAAAGACTGGGAGTGGGGGGGGGGGGGGACAACGTGAGCTGTTACCATTAAACATACGATTACGCATTAACTGAACCTAGAAGAGAACAAACAAACAAACACGGGAGCCGGGAGCCGAGTACGTGTTCAACTACGTATAGCAAAGTGGAGAAAGGGAAGGAAACCAAGAGGAGAGGGAGAGGACGGGATAAAAGGAGGAGGGGAGAGGGGAGGGAGAGGATTGGCGGAAAGGAAAATAAACTGTTGCAGTGAACGATCAGGCTAATACTGGGAAACAACCACGGGTCAAACAAATCCCCGGGCGAAGCCGGGTACGATGCTAGTAAGTTATAAAAGGTTCGGGAAGTGCTTCCATCGTAAACATGATGTAGTTATGAAAGCTATTGAGGTGTTGGAGCAGGCGTTGGGTTCGGAAGTTGGGGCCAAAGTTTAACATACAAGAATAGGCTCCATTTAACATGTTTTAGCTCTCACTATGATATCCCAAGTCAAACTGAACTGTCCACTGAAATGAACTAGGTTTTCACCTGAATTCGTCAGTGAGAGCGGTGTCGCAATTAAGGGTGGTGCAAAGGGTGTCAGGCACCAGGTCCTAGGAGGGCCCAGAGACCCATATTTTTTACCTAAAACTACTATAAAGCAGGTCACAACCATTAACCCTAAATTGTTTAGTTTTGTGGGGGGCTTACATTTTACCCTTGCACCCTCCTTTGAAAAAGGCTAGCTGCGGCACTGGGTGAGACCACCGCAAGAACACATCTATTTAAGGTCCTATTTAAGGTAGAGGGCAGCTCGTGTCATCATTGGAGTCATAGCAAGAGTGTTTATGATGTTTTAAGACTTTCCCTGAGAAGGTTTACTTTCTACGAGAAGCCGGAAGGAGTCCAAGAATCACTCGTGAAATACGTGGGAAAAGAAGGTCATTTCTTAAAAGTGGGAATCGCCCCTACCTGGGGCTGTCACGAGAGCGAGCAATCATAGTTATGGTCTCGTGGCAGTGCCAGAGCTAAAATAGGAAAGAAAAAAAAATATTTAAGTAGCGTCAATCTACCATTATGCAGCTGGCACGCTACTTCTATTCTGGAATACACTCTGGTAGAATATATCCCATAATTCTGCTATTATCCTGTGAGGATCGAGGATTTCTTGGTTGGAATATCGGGTTATCCCTTCTAGTACTAGAGCCACCACATTTTGCACTCCCGCACTTAAAAGGAAAAACGAGTGGCGTGTGGGAACTTCATTCTCCTTCTAAACGTGTCATCAAGTTTAAAACTGTGCCAATTCATCTATACGAGCATTACTTTGCTTCTGATGGCGCAAGGCTGAAAGAAATTTATATAAAACAGGCGACTACCTAGTCGCAAGCGGTCTTCTGTACACTTCGCCACTTCATCCAATTTCGCTTCATACTTCCGTATTAGTTATTGATTTTAACTTAATTTTTTGGACGCTGAAAGTAATGGTGAAAACCGTTTGTTTCTATCTGGTACCTATCTAAATGATGGTCTCACTTTAAAAAAAAATTTTCCTTTTGAGCCTTAAGTCAGCCGAAGCAATTAAATGCTCGTGTGGCTGAACCAGCTCAATTTTGGACATTACCAAACTTTTTAGAGACGAAGAAATATCTGGTAAAGGGAGGTGCCAACCCGGAGATGCGACCCGGGAAACCTCCGATCATCGTAGGGGTCGAAAGATTGTCCAGAATTGGCCAGAATAGTTCCCGTAGCCGCTGAAGGATCATGGTAGCCTCTCACGATATCCTGGTTGGGACTTTGCCAAGGTTCTCTTTCCAGGGGTTCGACTAAATCCGCAAACCTTCAGCAACCGGGCTGAGCTCTCTCACCGCTCAGCCACGATGACCACACTGTAGTCGGCCACGATGACCTCGGCCACTTGCGGTCTTTGTGGACCACTTCCGCTCCATAATTCCGGTCTTTTTTTCCTTGCTTTTCACTAACTTTTTGGACGCCGAATCTAATTGTGAAAACCGTTTGTCTCTATCGTTTACCGTTCCGGATTTGAAAAAGGAGACGAACGGACGGACATAGTCACGGCCATGGTCTTCTCAGCCGTTTTGGCTGTACAGAATACTAAAAATCTAGAAAACATTTTCAACACTCGCAAGACTGAACAAATCTGCAACCCCTCTCTACGTGAGCTGTCACAGACTAGGTGACGTCGTCTTTGTTATTGTTCCAATTAATTCATCACCTCGCTTCTCCAGTGTGTCGCTCCCTTGTTTACGAAAGAAACCACTGTCAATGCGCTTTATTTTGTCCTTGTTTTTCTTGCAATATTTCCCGCTTGACTGTTCTTGTTTACATGGGCCACCCGCGCAATTTAATTTATTCTTGCTTCTTTTCGATCGATGCGTGTACTTCTTCTCAGCTGAGGTTTTGAGTGATGAACGCGCGTGTGCAACGGGGTGGCTGCAGTCGATCACAGCGACACGCCGCACGTGCGGTTTTTCCTATCCCCCCTCTTCACCCTCCCATAACTTGGAATGACACACGTGACCACCCCATCCCCCCTCCCCCCGAGGCCCTGCCCCTCATCACCCCACCCCCAACCGAGCACATAACGCCACGAAATGCGCTGACTAATGGCGTCCTCTGATGCTATGCAGAATGACTACAATCGCGTCACGCATTACAGCACACAACTGCATTTGTGAGATCGGAGAATTCAGCTCGTTACACACGCAGGTGTGTAGTGTGTACTTTGCGACGTATGTGCTCAGATATCTGTCACTGAACAGGGTGTTGAAGGGAAAGCTGAGAAAATGCTATTGTAATAACAAATTAGGTTACGAACGTATCATTAGTTTGAAAGTATCGATATACGCTAGAATTTAGTAACGCCTTTAACTGTCAGGCGGGCCTTTATGTAGACAGTGGTTGTTCACGAGATCTCGACTGTGTCCGACCAAGCGAGTCCGAAGACAGTGAAGACCATATGACAACCACTGTCTGTGTCAGTAATTAGTAAACAAGTAGTAAACAGTAAGTAATTCTAACACACTTTCTTCTTACAATTTAACGAATATTATTAGCCACAAAATGATCTATTACCAAATTATTTATTATCTATTTCGTATCCATCTCTGATCTGCAGTGGTACACAGTAAAATTGTAATGTTATAAAAATGTTGTACTGGGGATTTTTGAATGTTTTTCCAAATCTTTTGAAATTGTTGCTGAACTTACAATTTTTTGAGTGTTTTTCAAATTTTTTGAAATTATTGTTGACATACTACTATTATTAATTAAATGTATGATTAAATGTGCACCACATACGAGTCATGGCTTTGTATGTGGTAAAAAACTGGCAAAAAGTTATCTTGCCTCTTTTTTTTTTAAAAACCATTAGTTTAACAATTCTTTTTTTTTTGCAAAACTATAAGAGGCTCATAAGGACTGACTACTGCAAAACCGATTGGACCATTGCAAAATATAACACTTTCGAAGTTTTCAGTGACACACATTTCCTTAGGTAATATAGCTTACACATGAGTTCTCAACTAAGTGGTAATAGTTTTAATTTGGCTTTTCCTGTTTAAGTTGCTGTCTATTATAACACGCAGATATTTTATTTCGTCAGCTTGGTGTATAGATGGACAAGAACACTTTTCATTTGTGTTGGAGCAATTAAGTGTCTAACCAGAGGACTATTGAGAGATGTATGATTTTTCCACAAGTTACATTTCGGTGTATTTATTGTCAATAGGTTATCGTGGAACTAGTTATCACAACACTCGAACGTCCTCAACAGCTTCTGTATGCACTGCTTCCTTTTCCTTGGTTTCATATGAAGCATCATCTATAGTGTGCGCGGCGTATCTTGAGTCCTGCACTTATTTTGTGATCGGCTACCTCTTCCTGAATAATGGCTGCTTTAACCGACGGCCGCCATTATTTGTGTAACTACTTTGGATATCAACAAGGCACTCTGCGACTAAACACGTACAATCGATTATTTATGTTCATTTTGGGGCGAACTCAAGATGGGCCGTGGACACTATAAGAACGCAACAATGTCACTGTGTGTCTGAAGTTAAAAAATACCATTTATGTACAAAATAAAAAGAATTGGTCCCAGAACCCTTCCTTGTGGGAACCCAAAGCGTATAACTGTAGGATCACTGACAACTTCATTAACTTTAGCTACATGAACTCTTTCACGTAAATAGGTCTTAAACCAGTTTTTTTTTTTACCAATACTCGAACTCCATACAATTCAAGTTTATCAATTAGTGTCTCATGGGATATCGTATCGGACTTTTTCATTAAATCTAGAAATATGCCCATGATTCTATGTCCCGTATCAAGAGCTCACAGGATTTTAGTTGGTAACGCATCCTCTGTGGAAACGTGCTTTTGAAAGCCATATTGTTTACAATGTATGATCTTAGATTTTTCAAGAAAACAAATTTGGGGCTATAATTATTAACATCGTTACGAGGTCTTTTTTTTAAAGACTGGTTTTTTATAGTTGCCACTTTTAAAGGTTCAGAAAATATTCCAGTAGAAAAATGACAGGGTTATTAGATGTACCAAGAGTGGAGTCAAAATATCCTTAGTTATCTTGATAACGTTTACTGGTATGCCAGTGTACACGTGTAAAGGGCCGCCTGGCAGTTGAAGGCATTACTAAATTCTACGGAAAGCGTAGATGCGATACTTTAAAAATTAATGATACGTAATTAAATGATAAGTAATTAAATGATACTAACGACAGGATTGTTTCATTTCTAATTAAAATAGCGAGTGAGCCAGTGAGTGAGTGAGTCAGTGAGTATATTCTTCAGCAAACTACAGTAAAAAAACTTAGTATGTGCCCCACTCCATAGAAGCTAATATCCTAGCGTGCCGTGTAGGACACCAAACCCCCAAAAAAGTTAAAACTGTATAAAGGTTAGTAATCTATACAGACTCTAAAAAGTGGTAGTACAAGTAACACTATAGAACTAAAAACACAAAAGTGATTAAGGAAATAATGCGAATAGTGTTTGTAGTTGATGAACTGACAAGGTAAGGCATAAATAAAACTACTTTCCTAAAAAAACACAAAAGCAAAAAATGATAAAGGTCTGCATGTGTATACGAGACTAACAATTGAAAGTGCCTACGCAAACAAACATGATCGGTCACATGATCGGTTGCCGTGTGTATCACCCAACGGTTAGAGGTAGCACTAAATTCTAAACTGGCATGGATGCATTAAAAATGAATGAAAAATGATTAAATTAAGAAACCTATACGTTTTAATGTCCCGATGGTTGCCCACGATATTGATATACGTAATGAGTATGACTTGCAGCGACGCCACAGACGCAACCTCCGATATCAAGCTGGAAAGAGGGCCAGTTATAGACTCCGTTACTCCAGTAAAAAAAAATCGATGGTTTCAATCCATACCCCACAATTTATTTCATTGCGTACTTAGAACTACGAACGTGCATAGCTCCCATCGTTGTGACAAAAGTAAGTTGAATTCTCATGTTAACGTCACTATGCAAGTAACGTGAGATAGCTCAGCAACGAAGCGATTTACTTCATCTCAGCTGGCCTAGATTCTGATGGATATAGTGTATATACGGTGGTCATTTGAACGTAGCGACCGGAAGTTACGTTCAAGTCATACCAGGGAGTCACAATTGTGCTAGAAACAGTGCATTCTAAATCTTCGCAATCTGCACTCCTTCTGGCGCTTGGTCGACGCCGGTAATCCCAACATGGCGCCAGCTAACTTCCTGTTCTCGTCTGAAAGAGATTCGTGAGAGGCCAATTCCACAACCTATTAATTTATTTATTTTATTTCCAAAATTATTTTAACGCCCTATAAAGAGCGTAACAGCAATTTCAGGTTAAAACCACAATTTTAAAAACAGACGAAACAAGGCGGCGCTTATGGTGCACGCCATTCTTACCCCTGCTGCCACCTGAATGAGATTCGTGAGACACACACATCCCATAACTCATAAAATCTTGTCGTAATCACTCCTGTGTGTGTAACGAAGGCAACGCCTATATTAAGGGCAGGTTGCCACAAACGTGAAAACGCTGTATATCTTAAAAATGATGCAAACATCAATTTATAAAATCAAACAGCTATTGGAAAATTAGTTCAAACTTTTGCCTGTGCTAAAATAAATTTTTCAAACATTATTATAGTGTCCGCGGCCTATCTTAAGTTCGCCCCAGAACGAACACAGATAATAGATTGTATATTTTTGGTAGCAGAGTGCCTTGTTGATATCCAAGATGGTTACAAAAACAATGGCGGCCGTTGATTAAAGCCGCTCCCTCCAGGAAGACGTATAGCCGCGTATAAAATACTGTACCTGCCGGACTCTCAAGATGCGCTGCGCACACAATACTGTTTAACTACAGCTGTGTGTGTTTTACCATACTCATCAGATTTAAGTTTCTATCCAACATTTTTGAGTTACTGCGACTGAATTTGCACACCACGTTCAATCTTAATGGCGGCTTCCATCCCATAGTCTCAAAGCGGAAGTATCACAGCTGGATAAGCCTTAAATCGTGAATCTGCTCTTCCGGTAAACATGGTTTACCATTACGCGCTGGTGAATGTAACAGACAACGAGTAACTCTTTATTATTGGCTGTAATGGTAACAAAGCAAGTCCCTTTAAATATTACAGGGTACACCATTACCACCACCAATGCCCCAGCCTTTTAAGGCTTTTCGTTTGCGCACGAGATGGCTAACAGGCTTCAGTCATCAGTTGCCTAGCGACTAAGTGAACTGTATTCTGTATCATGTATCTTTCCGCTGATTCCATCTGATTACCAAATAGCAAGGCCGATCTATTACGACCCAGCGATATGCCAGAGCCGCCTTTCACTGCCAGCGTATCACCAAATAGGGCCGGTTCCAAATACTGTGTTCTCTCTTCCTCACCAATATGCAAATTCCTTTCGTTGACTGTATATTTACATACACAAACGAATCAACAAAGAACTCGTTCGTCGCGGAATCATCCGAGAAAAGCCGGGGAAATCTGGCTGAGGCATCCGGGCGTCCAGCCAACCAGTAGTAAGTTGTTTAAGGCGGCGTGTGAATTATATCGACAAATATGCTAAGAATTCAGCGGTAAGGCGTGTACCTTCATCGCGATGTCACGAACAATTTCAACCTTTTCTTATCGCCATTGTCTCCAGGAGACATATTCCATTAACCCTTTGCCTCCTCGGTCACAGAGGTTGCCGACGCCCGTTGCCATGGTGACCATTGGAGCGTGGTGGAAGTCAAAGGTCCGGCGCACCCCGCAACCCCGCCATGTCAAAAGCGTGGCAACAAGGTGAAAAGGCAAACATTTCACGGTTCATTCTTAAACAAATGCAGCGGCGGTTTCGAATTAACGAACGACTCCAAAGAATGGCGTCATAATTGAACTAATTATCGATCGAGCGGAGCAATTGGTAATCAAATAGAGTTGATTAGTGATGTTGTCATTAGTTCAAAGCGAAGGGCAACAAATAGAATGAGTGGTAGGTCTACTCATGTAAATCGATTCTAAAACAAGCGGTTGCAGCGACTGCTTGGTGACAACCGTTTTTTTTGTACACTTTAACCACTTCCGCCACTTTCGAAAGTGTAGAGGCGCGCACCTCTATAACGCACTGCAACAGCAATCTCTTTATATAATCTATAAGTAATAACCTAACTATCACCATTGCCGGTTAAAATGTGTTAGCTTTTAGGCCTAGTTATAGATTTCAGGCGTAATTGTCAGCTTTTAGGCCCGATTTTTACCCACAGTTTTATTTCGTAAGTAGCGACTAACAGAGAATTTGGTTCGAGAGTAGGCCTCTCGTCTCCATCAATGCAGCACGGTGTCGAGACTGTTTTAAATGAAGCTAATGTGTGTCATTCATGAAATCCTTTTGTCTTTAAACCGGGCTGCGTGTCTTCCTGCCGTGATTAAATGTGACGATCAAAGGTTATTATTTTACAGAGTTACATCGAGACAGCCTATTGGGTATAAAGAAGCAACAATGTTTTAATTTGTCGTGTTTTTAGCTAAGTTTTGGATTTTGGATCTAATGGTGAAAATGGTTTGTCTCTCTCTGGCACTATTCCGGACTTGAAAAAGGCGCAAGACGGATGGACGGACGAACGGACAAAGTCGTTGCTGTAGTTTTCCCAGCCGTTTCGGCTGTACAGAAGACTTAAAAGTATCAAGGTAACGAGCGAGAATCGAAGGACAAAATGAAGTCTCTCAAGTACGCTCACAATGGACATTATAGATCTGTCAGATCTGTTGTCATGTACTAAATTAAGATTTCGACAATTTTGTTAGCTTACATTTTTCTAAACAGACATGGTGATGAACTAGTTCACCGCCGGGTTCAATTCCGGGTCACATCACTTGAATGAAATGTAAGTGCAGAAAGGTGGCTTGTATACTGTACTACGGTTTTAGTCTTCTGTACAGCCGTACCGGCTGAGAAGACTATTGCAACGACTTTGTCCGTCCGTCTGTCCGTCAGCCCGTCCGTCGCTTTTTTCAACTTCGCAACGGTACCAGATATTGACGACCATTGTTTACAACGTTAGATTCAGTTTGAGAAGGTAGTTAAATAACATGGCAAATAAAAACATCGTTACTTCCTCATACCTAATAGACTTCTTCGATGTAACTAAATTAAATAATAACATTTGATCGTCGAATTAAAATCCTAAATTAAAATCCTCAATAAAAACAAATGGATTTTTAGCTTCGTTTAAAATAGTCTCGTCACATTGTTGCATGAATGAATAGGCTTACCGTCGAATTAGGCCTATCTGCTACTTACGAAATTAAAACTGCATTTTTAAAATTAGGCCTAAAAATGAAAATTAGGCCTAAAATCATGTTACCATGCCAACGTCAAGTTGCTACGAGTCGCTGTTGGCTTCATCAACAGCGTCTCTCTCGTCACTTCCCTAACTACCACTGATCTATATAGGCTACGTTGAGCGTTACGTTGTAACAGTGTAACTGTGTGCCGGAAGGCGCAGCATGTTGCAAAAATGAATAGGCTTACTATACAATCCATATCTCCGTTAGCTGCTTTACGAAATTAAAACTGCTGGTTAAAATTAGGCCTAAAAGATGACAATTACGCCTAAAATGTAAAATAGGCCTAAAAGCTAACACATTTTTAACCGGCAATTGTGATGGCTACTGCTTTTAGATTATAGTATAATAGAGATAGCTGTTGTAGTGAATGATAGAGGTGTGCGCCTCAACATTGGAAGTGGAGGAACTGCACAGAAGACCGGTGCGACTAGGCAGTCGCTGTAGCCGCTTGTTTATTTGTTTTTTTTCTGATAGCTCATTTCCAATTTGCCTTCCAATTTTCCGTTGACAATATGGTGTGTAGCAGAATAATACCTTTTTAACAAAAAATTACCAAATATCTGGTTTGATGTCACCTTCAACTGTTGAACTGAATGGTGGAATAAATGGGATACAGAATTATTTGTGTTCACCGTGGCTGAAGTGTGTCAGAGCTCAACCTAGTTACCTGAAGAAAGAAGTTGATTCGGTAGATGGCTGGAAAGGTGACCTGGTTAACGTCTTTGCGAGACAGTGCCGGCCAGGGTAACGCAAGAGGTTACCAGACTTCTTTGCGGCTGTACGTTCTGTTCTATCGTATTCTGGATGTTATCTCAGCCCTCTATCATGATCACAGGTTTCCCGGTTCGAATGTCCGGATTTGCCTCATCCCTTACTAGAAGGTTTTCTCCTTCTTAACGTTTCGTGAGGTTCAGAATTGACCCCATGTATACGCTCGTGAGGTCGAATCAGATGACTTGAGGCTCCAAGATACATGGTTGTGAGATTTATTACGAACTACAAATGTTGAAACCATGCCACCCCAACGAAGTCCCACTGATGACGTCACTTGCGAATTCAAGTCCACGATTAATATGACGTCATATTTTAACTACCCATTATAACTTCAAAAGTAATTTCCATTGTTTGCTGAGATATTTTTTATTCACACTGCTATACCCTACTGACCTTACGTCACACGCTCAATCTAATATTAAATATACTATTTACGATTTATTTATTAAGCCAATTAGATCTCCAAATCCATGCGCTCACTAAATAAACCTTGACTAACCTATACTAACCTAACCTACTGCCTCCAGATACACAAAATACAGGACGACCCTGGGTGACAACCCAGAACCACAATAACACATGAAAACCATTTGAAACTCGAACACAGGGCACAGGGAACACCGGAAATGCTTCATTTACCCGGACACCCAATTAAAGCAATCTATGCAACGATTGTAACAATATGCAACGTGCAAATTGCCTGTAGTTTGTACGTCAACAATTGTAATTGTATAGGCTAGTATATTTTAAAGTTTCCAGTTCCAACAGTTTTATAACATTTCCAATCACTTCAAGGTTCAATCAATTCAAAAGTTCCTTGCACCCACTCCCATCTGAAATTCGAAATTAAGCACTTCTTAGCCAACGTAAGTAATATTACGTAGGATGACCCACATCCTCACCCCAAGTTATAAATTCCATCTTTCTGCCTTTGACAGAGTTTCTTAATAGATATACGATCCAAATTACCGAAGGTGTGTGTGAAAATAGTAGGTCACTTGAATAAACGGGATGCGTTCACTACTCTTCTCATCAGAACATGCGCTAGGAAGTTGTAATTTATGTTTTTTTTTAAAACAAAATTGAAGGTGCGAATACGTAACCTATATATCCGATTGATACATTTTTTTTTATCCCATTTCAGTCTTAGGGCGCGTTTATGCATCGACTCGCCTTTGCATTCTCGCAGCTAGAAGCTAGAAATCATGTGAAATTCCAACATGGCGGCGCTTTTAGCTCTGCCAGCTCGCAACGACACGAGTCAATAATTGAATTTAGAAGCGATTAGGAAAGTTGTTTCGTCACGAGGAATTCTTTATCTTACTGTCACGAATTATAAGACTGCAAGCATTTGCTCAAACGATGCCGGTTTTAGCTAATCCAGGAAGCGTTGTTACCATGGCAACGACACCTTTGCCATCGCGATTGAATTCTAGCTGCGAGAATACAAAGGCGAGTTGTGCAAAAGCGCCCTTAGGGCGCGTTTACGCAACAAGTCATTCTCGCTCGCCGAATGCTATTTGCTAGCCAACCGTTATTTATTTATGAATAGTTTCCCGTTGCTACTAAACAGATGCGGTAATAGATAACAAATTGTATGTATTATAAATAACAACACGGATAAAGAACAGAGTGCTACAGTAATTTTAAACATCGCTACAGATTGTTGTCATTTCACGCTATTTCCAAAATTTGCTATTCTCCCTCGAAGTACAGCTTCTACCAATGATCAAACGTCGGTAGAATAAATAGCTTCTCGCAGCGAGAATTCAAAATCCAACATGAGGGCGCGTTTACGCAGCCACTCGCCTTTGCATTCTCGCAGCTAGAACTCAATTGTGATGGCAGAGGTGACATTGCCATGGTAACAACACTAAATGGATTAAGTAAATCCGACATCGTTTGAGCAAATGCATGCAGTCTTATAATCTGTGCCAATAACATAAAGAATTCCTCATGACGAAACACTTTTCCCAAACGCTTCTGAACTCACGTTATTTGCTGTTTTCATTGCGAGGCGGCAGACATAAAACCGCCGCCATGTTGGAATTTGAAGTGATTTCTAGCTTATAGCTGCGAGAATGCAAAACCAAGTGGTTGCGTAAACGTGCCCTGACGTCCATTTCGTGGCCATCGAATCGAAGACAAACCATCGTATGCCGGCATACAAAAAACAGTCCGTCGTCTTGTACTGCAGTAAAAATTGTTTTCTTGTTGTTATAAATCGACGCTCAAATGTTGCAAGCATCGTACGCCGTGTCACGAGGCACGAGGAGAAGATTTGCGTCTGCGTCGTTGCCATGGTTACTAATACGTATAGACAACTCGAAAGCCGCATACTCCGGTAAAGGCGAGAAGCAGCCATCAGCTTTAGTATTGACCAAGTAAAAGCTAGTGAGCGAGAAAACTATCGTTGCGTAAACGAGCCCTTACAGCCAGGGGATCATAAATACATACACGCTCTAAGGAGTATCCGTGTTGTAACAACCGCTTTTTATTGCACCGATTTTCAAAACGTGGTCTGGGAGAGAAGCTGCAGATTTCACTTTCTGGCTGGCTCTTAAGCCAGACGATTTAGCGTTGCCAAACTCTTATTTACCACAGCAGTGCTAACAGCCATTAATAGGCGTGGAGGTGGAAGACAAGATGAGTAAAGTTTTACCTCAGTCGGCCCTGGCTTGAGAAAGAAAACGCGTTCCACGCTTCACGGTCATTAAAACCGTATTGTTGCGAACTGACACGTGCTTGGACTATTCGCACCACACTTGATACTTTTCAAACATATATATAGGCAAAAACCTACACACCGCACTTTTTTATGTATGTTTTCCGCAAAAGTAAAAACGGCTACCCTAGTAGTTTGACAACTGGCCCGGAAGGGGAACATGGGGCAGAATTAAGTTGGGGAGACTTCTTCTTTAACATCCTGCAAATACACATCTTTATTTGGGAGTTCATGTCTATTTCTAAAAAGGGGTTGTCATTTTATCCATAAACTGGTCTTATTTTACGCTTCTAAATACGAAAAGAAAGATTAAGGAATAAATTAATAAACGCAATGGAACCAAATTGTTAACAGCTAAGGATGGCGAGTGAGGAGCAATAGTTACGAAGAAATCCCAGTATCAGCGTGACCGGGAATTGAACCCGGATATGTGCGTTCTTTTTCACAGCAAATTGACGCCACTGTTTCAATTCCCAGAGTCGCATTGACACGCTATTTTTTTCGTCATTAATGTTCCTCACTCGTCATGCTTTAGCTCTCCTCAATGTTGGCTAACTCAACTGGCTCAATTGGCTTTATTTATTGTTGATAAATAAAGAAATATTTATTGTTGATATTGCTAATATTTATTGTAGAAATAACACGGTATAGACACAAAATTTTAAAAATAAATATCTAAATAAATTTGTTTAAAGGAAAAAAAAATAGCCGAATAGCGAAAATCACACACCTAAAAAAATTTAAGTACTGTAAGCCACTTTTATGCACTCAAGTTTCGTCAGAGTGGCACGACCCGGATTCGAACTGGCTACCCAATCCATCCCCATATCGAAAAGAACAAACCACCTTACCGATGTGCCCACTTCTCCACCAGTATAAAGATGACTTACTGAGCCCGTTAGTAAGGTCACAGCAATGCCTACGCCTCCATTCGACCGACAATGCTCGTCGCAAAGCAGAAGGAATGCAAATAAACGAAAGTGCTCAACGAATGATTAAATAAATGTACACAAATCGTACTGGGTTGCCAGGTGGAATCTGGCTCATGCCACACCGATATCATAAGTGCATAAAGGTGGCTTACTGTACTATGTTATTTTTAGTGTATTATTTCGGCTGTTTGGCTTGTTTTCTACTTTCCTTTATATAATTTACAGCAAGTTGAGTATATTTATTTAAGATTTGTTTTAGTAGTCTTGAGAGACGAAATCGTTATCTTTTCCTTGTGATATAATTCGCGGTGTAATTCCGACTGCCGCAAATATTTCCTCACCAACAGGGTCGTAGGCTCGTAGCACCGTGAAACTGCCTGCCTGAAGAGGTCGTGTCCGCAGCTTCGGTGGATGCCTTCCGGAGGAGGTTGAACGTTGTGGACTTGTCTGCTTTTTTGAAAAGAGTGTATCAGTGATGCTGTGGTTTCTTGTACCTTTTAACTTCCGGTACGGTCTAAGTGGTTGCCTTCCGTTGTCCGTGCCCCATTATCTTTTTTGGTAAGACAGTTTAGGAACACTTAAGACTAATTGATAGCCGTAGAAGAACTTAAGCAAAACGGAATAAGACTCAACCCCCCCCCCCCCATCTAGTAGTGGCAGGAAACTCGAACAAAATATGATAATTGTGATAATCGTGCGCAAATTGCATCGTGGTTAAATTGCAAAATAATCACGGGTATATATTGCGAAAAATCGCATTATCAACGAAACTCAATTGGTATTTTTGCTTTTAGGAGTTTTAAATTGGACATTAAGTAAAGAGCAAGCGGACATTACCAAAATGAATTTTTAAATAAACAGATTGAATTTACATCTGGGGAGGGGGGAGGGAGAGGCGGGCATATGGCCCGTCACGTTCTTGTTGATTGTCACCTTCTTGACGATGTTAGTCTCCGTCCGCGAGATAAAGCAGTTGAGTGATGATTCTGTCCTTCTGTCCGGGATTTTTCAATTTTTGCAGGAGGTGCTGATATACGGTAAGGTCTAGATATGGGATTCGGTTAACAGTTAACATTTCTTCAATTGTGTGGAGCAGTGGCAACCAGGAAACCGCACTGTTGGCCGAGTTTGGCGCTAATGACCTGATGCCATAGGCCTCAAACCTCCCCCCCCCCCCACCACTTCCTTCACCTCCGCCCTCCTCCAATCGCCTTGGTACCTGGTACCTGGTACCTGAACAAATGTGTACTCGTTACAGGGCCGGATTAAGGCAGGGACATTAGGGACATTTGTCCCTGGCCCAAAATTTCTAAGGGGCCTCCAGCCTTGCTGAAAACTTTTTCAGCTAACAACATTTCTCTCATAATGTTTGACAGACAAAATTGAAAAAAAATTGGGCAGAATAAGGAGAAAATATTGTGCAGTAACATTCTGAAAGGTAAGATGAGAAGCAACTGACTAATAAAATTTAAAAAAAAAACAAAGTCCTCCCCTTCCCACAATTTTCTTCATTTCCCCTTAGATAAGAATCTATTTACATGGAAGAGAAATATGGCAAGGGGAGGGGGGGGGGGGGGGGCTCAAGAATTTTGTCCAGGGCTCCGAGTAACCTTAATCCGACCCTGACTCTTAACTCAGTGCGAGTTTTGGTAGGAAAGAGTTTGACTGGGTAACCTGAGGCGAGTGACTGGTCATGCACGAACTTCGAATATGACGCAATTTTGACTTAATCGCTGCCATGTCTGCACATGACATGGCCAACAATGACGTCACAGTCGCGTCGTATTCGAGGTTTGCGATTGCGAACAGCCTGCTCCAGGTCAGCCTGTTCACCGGGTCTGAGCACCTGACACAGAATTTCGAAGCAAATCCGACTTCCCAGTGACTTGCACTAATACCGGGTTTAACCCGGTAAAATTACCCTTAATAAACATGACGGAAAGCCAAACAAGCTCGATTAGAAAACAGAGTAGATTTGCATCTGCATTTATTAACCAATAATTAATTTTGGCACAATTTGCAGTTAAAATGAAGAACGTGGTTCTGTTGTAAGTATGGAAAGGGACACTATTTTTTTTTAAATTAAGGCAAATTTTCTTTGTCCTTCAATTTATAAACTGCATCAGCAAGCAGTATTATATGCTGTGCTGAACCTAAGTTTAGTTGTTGCACTGTTGGCAGTATGGAAGTTTTTTATTCAAATTTTAACAAAAAGTGGGCCTTTTGTGTTTCACCAGGTCGGTCGGGTCGTTCGAGCCACCAATTCAATCCTATCCTGGTCAATCCATCTTTGAGTACTGGTCGAGGACGGGCCCGGGGGGGGGGGGGGCGGGAAGAGAAAGAAGGGGGTGAAATCCAAGAACCTTTAGATACGTTCTGTGATAGTCCTGTTTAAAAGGACATAATGCCTTCCGGTATATCGTGCAACCCGTTGAAAATAGCGTTTGCAACATTAATGTCGCAAAATCACCTCGCACGCAAGAAAAAAACAAGAAAATGAACGTAATGGCAATATTTACATACTTTTGAATTAATGTCACAAAACTGACAGCCGTATTCCAGAAATCCTCTCAAGTGTAAGTGTGAGAGAGGAAACGTGAGGACAAACATTTAAGGTTAGGGTCAACTAACACTCCACAAAAGCGAATGTGAGTGTTCTGACATCTGAGGGTATAGACGCGCTTTGACCCTTACACTCACCCTTAGCCGGATTTGGCCCTTGAGTGGATTTCTGGAATACTGATGTGAGTCATGCAGGAAAGCCAACAGGGATTTATGTCCCTTAAAACAACAGTAGATTAAAAAGTCTCTTTCGTTGTTTGGCTACGAGTACCAGGGTTTAATTAAAGGTACATTTCTCCCGGTTGGCTTTGCTGTATGGCTCAGTTTGGCAACCTTAAATGTCGCAAAGGCATTAATTTTTCCTATTTTTCCCCTCGTGAAAAATGATTTTGCTACTTTCGCTCTAACCTATGTAAATGTCGCAAAACCTATTTCGCGCAGGATGCTCGAATATAGCGAGAAGCTATATATATATATACATATATATATGTCTTTTTAATTTGCCCCCCCCCCCCAACAAGCCGTGGACTATTAATTTTATCACATTTGCTCATGAAGAAACAAACATTTGCAAACCTTCTTCAGGTGCTCAAAACTTCAGAACCACGGTATCTTTCAATAAGACATGGTAAAGATGAAAAAAAAAAAAAGAATGGCGACCGGGCTATATATTGATTGCTTTACCATTCACCAATTTCGCATCGTAACCCTCGCTGACCTCAGCATTTCTTCGTAATGACCCTGTTGGATCGGATCCCGCTTGGAGACCCGCGCTCTTTCTCCGCATACTGATCGGCACCCAGGTCCTCGCGCCTTCTACACCACCGGGCTGGTTCGCTGATTTGCCACCAGAGGGGAGCTTGAGCAGGGCGCTGCAAAACGGCTGCTGTTAAAATGCGTCACAACAAACACAGTTGGAATATTGCGGAGGTGCGTATTGAATATCTGGTTCCGTGGTACGATCGCATGTGTTACTAGCGGACAAGCAAATTTCGTATGTTCGAGCGCACTTACGCAACCATGATGAACCGTGCTTCGAGCGCACAGGATCGCCCGCATGTCAAAAACTCCACCGCGTGACGTCGTTTTTATCCACTTCGTGAAGTCTTTGTCTATCATATCAAAAACCAAAACTGGTAAAAGGGGCCGCCAAGTTCTGAATGGTTCGGCCCTTCAAAGGAGTGATATCAACACACCAAAACATTCGAAAAGTTAATCGCACCGATTAATGATTCGAAGGTTAAATGAAAACTACAACATTGTTACTTTCGGTAGCAATTTCCAAGTTTTCATTTAACGTCTAAAGTATTATTCGGTGCGATTTAGTTGGTGAATGTTTTGGTGTGTTGATATCACTCCTTTGAAGGGCCAAACCACTCTCAATTTGGTGGCCTCTTTACCAGTTTTTTGTTTGTTTATTTTGGTTTGTTTTTACAGTTGGTTTATTTTTCGTGAATGCAACGTTGTTTAGATTTATCGTGATACACTAGTGTGTGTCTAGGCACGCACGTCAGTATACGCGTTCTCATTGTCCGAACTTTGGCCGTCCAATGAGAGGAGATGCCACCAATGGTTATAACAATATTTCCGTACTTACGCGCCCTCCCACGCCATCCCCGTTACGCCCCCAGGCTCCAAACCATGAAGGTGCACGGTTCGTATCGTACTGCACCCATTCGTCCAATTTCATAGCTCGAAGCCTTCGCGTTATCTCGGTATCGATGAATAATCTCCCTATGGATTTGACATGGGGATGAGCGGACTAGCTAGCTAGTAGTAACACATTTTCAACGTTATTGAGGGGCAGATTTTGCATTGAAAGCAGCATAGCTGGCATTCAAACACGAGTTTATTTTTGGGAGGTGGGGTCATTGATAACGATTTCAAGACAATTTAAGTTATTGTACCGCATTATTATTTTTCCCCAAGTACCTGAAATGTGCCCAACTATGCTTCAGGATATAAGACATTGACGCTATGGCGTCGCGCTACAATGGTTTACAACTTCGACAATTGAATTGATGTGATGTTTGTTGCCTAACTTGGCGCGACACACTACCGTGCGTCTAGAAACTTCGTGTCTGTCATTGTTAAGTGCTGTTAACAATCAGCTGAAACCTGGTCGTTACTTTCACTGTAGAATTACTTTTAGAATGAATAAAGAATACACTATACTAAATTTCATGATACTTAACGTTTAGAGTACAAAGTTTGTATTTTAACTTGTGAAGTGTATTTTTTTTTTAATAAGCGGTTGTTAAAGTTATTTTCATGAAAAATAAAAACATTGCGGATAATCTGTTAAACAAGGTACTTTTTTTTAATTTACCCTAAGCAGGTAAGTCTGAAACACCAACTGAGGGGGGGGGGGGGGAGACGTGCTTCGCGCGCTACTATACACATCGAGATTTTCTGTAATCCTAAAGCGTATGACGCAAGCAATCGTGAAACACCGGGTGTCGGCTCATTCTACCTGTGCGCTAGAAACACGGTGCGCTCGTAATACGTGCACTAGTAACACGACGCCGAATAGCTTACAGTAGTATATGAAATCGGATCAAAACACAACACTGATTGAGGTTGAAGCTCAAGGCCTTGGACGATTGGCCTAAATAAATATTGTGCTCTTAATGTAGTTAGGCCTAGCAACTGCCCCGTTATGGACTATTGGGCTGCAACACGCTATTTACGAATAGCAGGGTGCAACATAAGCAAACACTCATGGCGCACCTTGCAGTCACATAAGCTGCTTGGCGTCCAGTCAACTTCCGTCTACACCGGAACTTGGCCGAACGCCAACAACCGGGTAACGAGCCTGCTCTATTGTTCAGACCAGTTAGAACCGGCTCATACCTGTTAGCGGTTGCGCAATGTAATGCCTCAAGCTACTTCTATTGTTCAGCCCCGCTTATAAATACGAGGGCCTGGACAAAGGCAAGGCACTTGGTGTGGGGCAGACGACTCGAAAGGTTGGACTCTGCTAGGATTAGACCAAGCTCCAACTTGAGTTTAATGCCTAATATGTGTTCTCAGTGCATAGACCCCTAGCTATGCAGTAAGGAGTAAATTAGGTTTGAGATTATTCTTGGATTCAATCGTCTACTTCCTGAGTACGTCACAGGGCTGAAATAAAAAAAAAAACATTTATTTTTATGATTAAAGGTGGATTGCCACCAAATGACAGCATCTATAGCCATTTAGCGATATCTAGTTCGGCCTTGCTCTTACTTTCTACAAGCGAAGAAACACACAAACAGAGTTATTTTTATGAAACAAGTAAGTCGCGTGCCTCCGTAATTACTGAGTGTAAAGTTGGTGCGCCCACGTGCACCAGGGAGCAAGCGAAAGTTAAGCCTAACGACATCACGGGCGCTTTTGCCTAACGACATCACGGTCCAGCTGTCGACCGTTTTGAAACGAAGATTTTTAACCGCTAGAGGGACACCATCGAGTGATACTGACATCGTTAACCTTGACCGCTTGCTCCCTGCTGCACGTGGACGCACAAACTTCACACTCAATAATTAAGGAGGCACGTGGCTTGTTTGTTGTGTAAAAAGCAACATCGTTGGGCATTCCTTCACTTGTTGACATCAAGTGCTACATAGAACTAAATAATGGTAGACGGCGCTAGATGCTGTAAGCTGTCGTTCGGTGAAGGGAGGAGGCATGCGTACTTTAATAAAAGACACACGGATCGTTGTAAATAATATAAAGGGAAATTGGCAATAAACCAATGGCAAAAATCTTACACTAGAAATAACGTAGTACAGTAAGCCACCTTTATGGACATACGTTTCATTTAAAGCAACATCCAGCCTGCCTTATAACCACGCGACGATCACATCCGCGTATTTACCACAACTAATAAGGTCAACTGAGACGGTAGCTTCGTTTCTCGCAGCGCAAAACGTAGCTACTGTCTCAGTTGGCATTGCGCCTAATAGTCCAGCCAGCGTGAAACCATTGATTGTCTCATCAAAAACCGGAATGATTCTTTGCATTTTAAAATCACAATTTATAATTTTCTAGACTAGTGTCTTATAATTTTGCTTCGGCGATCTATTGGAATAATTAATTTTAATTTTTACTGCATTAGCTTTCTAGATTTTTGAGCTCATAGTAATTACTATCAAACGATTAAAATTAATACTGCGCACGCACACATAAAACTTCAAGGTCATTGTAGGCGCGCGATGCATCATATAAGTTCGGGACGAACGTAAATAAAGTTAGTAATATTCAACATAAAATTTCCTAGACGCTACATTTTAAAACGGATTTTTAGCAAGGGAAAGACTAACGGTAAGTAAATAGACCTTTGGGGCCGTACGTGATGCGGAGGATCGAAAAAAATGGCGCTGGGATGTATATCCCTTTAATGACGTGACCTGGACTCGAACCAGCGAACCGGTGCATCTCCAGACCAATGCTATACCACGTTCACCGATATAGCCGCTTGTACACTGGCATCAAGATAACTCACTGAACCCGTTTTAAAAGATACAGCCAGGGTAGAATAATTTACAGGTAGTGCCACTCTTTGTCTGACAACGGTAAACATTCGGACGAAACAGAGGACGTTGTCGTCAAGTAACAAGAAGCGCAAAGCATCACGGGGATCAAAACTATTTAGCGTCACTAAAATACAGCTTTTTTACGTTGGTTTCGCCCTTTTTTTTTGCTTTCGTCCACTTTAGTTTGGTTTCGTCTATTGTTGTATTTGTACAAACTACAGCAATGGACGAAACCAAACAAAAAAAAAAAAAAAAAAAAAACCATCGTAAAAAAAGCTGTAAATTGATCAGGATAAAAATAAAAAATTAATCACTTAAAAATTATCATAAGTCAGATTGCGACATTAAAACAATTTTACGAAAGATCGGAACTGGCTGATCAAGTCTTTTTAAAAAAATCCAATATGCAGTTTTAAAATGGGTTGTCTTTACGAGTGGAGCTAAGTATAACGCATGGTTTTGTGTTCCGTGAAGCGTTCTGAGCGGCCGTTCAGGCTGAAGCCCTAACCAGACTGGCTGCTCGTGGCTGCACGCCGACGCAGTATGGTGTAAAAAAGACTTTAATATTCCTCCTTAACGCAACACCAACCACACGAATGCTGCAATTTTGACTTTGTAGGCACGTAATCACGCATAGCTTCGCACGAAATTTTGTTCTGTCTGGAAAGGCCTTTTAGGCTTCTTCCTTGGTTTACGTTTATTATAACGAACTATACGGTTGGTTTGAATCGAACGCAGAATAAGTTCTTCATCTTCGGAGGTCGCCCACGCACGAGTGTTTCGTCAATTTCCGCAAGTACTGTCGCTATTACCATGGTTGCCATGGTAACGACGCCGCCATTTTTCATTTCAAGTTTCGCCTCCTACGGGAACTTGACAAGTGCTGCCTTCTGGTGCCATTGATGTAAGCAGGTATTATTTTATAACATATTTTTAGAAATGCGTCACTACCTACTAATCTACCCTGGTTACAACCTCGACCAGGACTTCATTCGACTGAATATGATGGAGTGGAGTCCTGGTCACGGTTGCGATCTTAAAGGGACACCCGGCCTGCCCTATAACATTCCGCCTGCCTCATCACAGCCAACGCGGAGATCACCATCCGCGTATTTACGTGAGCCAAGGTCGACTGGGTTGGTAGCTGCGTTCTTCGCAGAGAGAAACGTAACTTCTGTCTCGGTTGGCTTTGGGAATAGTATACACTAATCAGCATCAAGTTAAAGATTGTGTCGTCACAAACCGGAATGATTCTCGTATTTTAACATCATAATTTATAATTTTCTAGGCTAGTGTCTCATAATTTTGCTTCGGCGATCTATTGGAATAATTAAT
>JAHWFP010230024.1:6639-23824 GCA_023313725.1 Lithobius niger | reverse complement strand
AATTATTAGAAAATTAGTACATGTACACACAGAGATGAAACGTCACGATTATTGTAAGCGCGCAATGCATGACGTACTGCGGGATGCAGTAAATAAAGTTAGCTATTATTCAACAGAAAATCTCCTAGACGCCACGTTTTAAAACGGATTTTTAGCAAGGGAAAGTCTAACGGTCACCTTTGGGCCCGTACTTAATGTGGAGGATCGAGAAAAATGGCGCTGGGAGGTGTATGCCTTTAATGACGGGTTCAGTGAGTTAATTTTATGCCAGTGGACAAGTGGCTATATAGGTAAAGGCGGTATGGTAATAATCTAGAGATGGGTCGGTTTGCCGGTTCGAATTAGGGACTTATCACTTGAATGAAATGAAAGGTAAGTGTATAAAGGTCACTTATTGTACTGTGTTATTCTAGTGTATGATTTTCGCTGATGGCTTATTTTCAATTTTCTTTTATATTTTTATGATTTGTGTTGTAATGGTATGTTAAATTGTTTTATACCACGGCTGTGACGTCACGCTAACTCAACGCCATGCTAAATTTCCGTTGGTTAAGTCCCGTTAATCAACACCGGAAGTGTGCGTCATCGCAAAAAGTGTGGGTTATCAAGTTACCTCACACTTTTGCCGATAACCCCCTTTTTGCCAATGACACACACTTTTGACACTTCTGGATCACGCGACCGGGAACGCACACACCAACGACCAAATACATCGAGAAAAAAAAACGTAACGCAATAAAAACGTACAAAACTTAATTACGTAAAAGGAATGAAATCCCATCCCTGCAAACTCTTATACGTCTGGCTGGCCAATATCTAAGCCATTCACACTGCGTTAACCCCCCCCCTCCCTCCGTAAACTAAAATGCAATGACATTCATTCATACCGCTACCCTATTACCTAATTTTTAAACAATTCTCAAACTACAAACGCTCAAAATGAATTACATACCTTCCCAGAATGTCATTCTATCCCTGTAGCCTTTTATCGAACTTCCGAAAAGCTTCGAAAACACAAGCGATCTGCCTAGCGTGAAATACGGCGAAACGACGCTGCGTATTCTTCCTGCCCACTCCCTCACAAACGGACGCAAACGACTCGTCGGTCTACCTACCACTCCACCCTCAGTAAACTAAAATGGAATGTCCTTCAGTCATTTCGAGATATTTTCACAAAACACAAACACGTTTTAATTAAATACGAGTTAGCTTGACGTCCCAACCGTGATATAAATATGTTATTTATTAAGAACTATTGGTTATTGATTTTTAAACCACGGCTGCGATGATTTGGCCGCTCGACATGCATGTCTTGCGACGAAATCATCGCAGCTGTGGTTTAAAAATCGATAACCAATAGTTTTTAACCAATAACTATTGCTTATTTAGTTACGTGGCAAAAATTACAATTGATTATTCGAAAACTTATGAAGTGAACGATATGTTTTCGCAGTCCACCTTTGTTTGTTTTCCGGTGATTTTCAGTTAAAACGTCTTTCCTCCTTTACTAGGGCATTACTCAGAATGGGGGGAGGTGGATGGGGCATTACGGCTTTGTGGTGCGTCGATAGCTAGGTCATTAGCGCCGACCTCAGTCACAGTGCAGTGGTTCGAGTTGCCACTGTACCACACGTCACAGAGATGTTAAGCAAACTCCAAATTTAGATCATAGGACATATTTCTCTCTCCTGCAAAAAATTAAAAACCCGGACAGGAGAACAGACTCATCGCCCATTTGAAGTGTTTACACGCGGAAGATGGAAATGGAGACGAACACCATCTATATGGCGACAATCAACTAGCACATGATGGACCGTAAGTAGCCAGTGATATCCATGACAATCAGGAGGGATATCTCCCCCCCCCCTCAAATGGAAACAAAGTGTTAGATTGTTGTGACCAATATGTAATCGGGATAACACCACCTTTTCTCAGCGACTGTGGCAGCAAGCCGAGTGCCAAGCCAGAAAAGTGTCCTTAATGGTCCGCAAGTTATTGCCGGCTCGTAGGTTCCAAAATGATTGCCAAGCAGCATGCAATCTCAGAAGCAGAGATTAGAAAGCATCCGAGAGAACAAGATAGAGGATCTCTTTTGACAGGATCAGAAAGGGCATCTTTCGCAGCTGCATCAGCGTGATCATTCCCAGCAACCCCAACATGGCCGGAATCCATGAGGAAACCACCAACTTCCTCTGGCTAGGTAAGAGCAACAACGAAGCTTGGATTCGCTGTGTCAAAGGGGTTCCGAGGGTTGTGCGAAACACGAAGGACTCCAGGGCACTCATGGAATCACAGAAAATGATAAAATGCGTGCCCTGACGGTCAAGGATCCATTCCACAGCCAGACAGAGTGCCAGAAGCTCCACCGAAAACTCAGAGTAGCCTGATGGAATACAGTGGGACACAGCCATGCACACATGCACATGCCAAGCTAATGTCCGATTTCGACCCATCAGTGAAAAGCTGCGTATCCCCGATGTCACGGTAACACAGCTGCCGGAAGGACCTTGCTGGCGGAATGGTGTTTAAATTCTTGAACAGGATGCCGGGTGGGTGGGACAACCTGTAGTGTGTAGCACGCGTGGTCTGCGCCAACTTTTGATAATGTTTTGTAAACCACGACCCATCTTGATCTTTAATAATTAGAAAATCCAAATGGTAGGGAGCTGTCAAGCTCAAGTTCCACCGTGAAATTGAAGAATTGGTGAAAGTAGTTTAAAAAAAAACAAAGGATTTTGTCAACAGTTTCTTGACAGTTTAACAGTTTGTCTACAAATACTTCCACCAACTAAAAACTTGTGCGTTCGGATATTTAAATAAAACACAACACTCACAACAAGAAATTGATGCTTGGATCAGACTGCCTGTCAGTCCTGTAGGACGTGTTAATGCGCATCCTTTATAGTGATGCCAAGTATCCTAACCAACCTGTTGTCACTCTTACAGTATACAACGCTACTGACAGACAATTTAAGCGTCTGTTTTCGGAAACAGTCCGTAATTCCGTGTTGTTATACCCTGTAAGGGCACTATTGCTTCGGGGTTTGTGGATAAGCGGGTTAGGGGAAAACACTCGCGATACACGCAGATTTTGTTACATCGGAAAAAAACATTGCGCGCTAAAGCTGTTCGCTGGGGAAAACATACTGTACGTCGGATGTATTCATAACAGACCGTCTAATGCCATTGCGGTCCATGTCTCTAATTTTGGACATCCCCTGACTGGTAGTGATCCTATGGAAACACACACGTTGAGAAGAAGCGTGAACCTTACACTAAAAGATCCTATCTATTTTCTAACAAGATTGTTTTTTTTTCCGTCCCGAGATAACCTTAATAGTTTGTAGAAGAATGGAAAGAAGTTTGGCAATCCTTACATATGTTGTTTTATTTTATTTCCCTAATTTTAAAATTTATTTCTTCAATCTTTTGTGGCTTCCGCAGTTCTTTATTTATAAGGTTGACGAATTCATGGTGTTATGAGTGATTGCAAGTTGGACGCCAACCTTTCAGTTAAAAAAATGTTTTATTCGTAATTTTGTTTCTGGGTGTACCAGGTCGATAACGTTATCTTTTATTTTACATTCTCATTGTAAACGCCCTTCGAAAAACACCTCGTAAACTGGATCGAAAATTTAGGTGTTTTTATAAAGTGCCCTAGCGAGCACGAGATTCGGACGCCATTTTTATTTACCATTTCCTCGCGACTTCCGACTGTTTGTGAGGCAGACTGTAATTTCTAAGAAAAAACAGTTGGACCTTCTGACTGGCAACAGCAATACAAATTTGGGGTATCTCCCCAAAACAAAACTTATTAAAGGATTCCCGCCAAGCTTTCCTCCATTTGAAGTCGTGACATCAACGCGGCACGCTAAGTTAATCGTACCGACTTGAAATTTGCGCAGTTAGCAATTTTCATATGTTTCATTTAACCTTCGAACTATTAGCTGGTGGGATTAACTTGGCGTTTGATATTACTACTTTAAACGGCGAAAAAGCTTGGTGGGAATCCGTAACAAGATTTGTTTTGGCCATCGGATTTACGACTTGTTTTACAGAGTTACTCTTTACCTCAGTGGACGAAGTTTAACACCCGCGCTCCTGCATGTCATCAAATTTAACTGCCGCAATTCCGGCATAACTACCATGACTGCAAAATAAATTAGAAAACAAAAACGAGCTCGTTTGATGTTTAAGGTAAGGTTTAACTGATACGAAGTCAAAACTAAGGTTTCCTGTAAGGTTTCACGTACCGCAGTGTTCCTGTACTGTTTAGTTCACGTGAAACCTTACTGCTGTATTCACATGTTTTTAGAGTTTGTACTTTAGAACACGATATGTCTGATTGGTTCATTCTACTTGGCTAAAGGACATCGCTAAAAAAATCGTAAAAACCATACTTCTAGTGTGCTTAGAACAGACCTACAGATTAACTAATTCAGGGTTCGTGCGACTCCTTGAAATCCTGGAAATACCGTTGAAAATAAAAATGAAATACCAGTCCTGAAGTCTTGAATATGAAATCTTAAAAACTATAAGAATGAATAAGATGAACGGAAAGGAGACGACTGGACTAGAATGATGATGAAAAATTTAGCCCCGAAAGTAGGCGAGTGTGTATCCTACATTATACACTGTATTAATCTTACAACAATTTTGAAAGTTGGGAACCGGTTTTGATTTTATTTACGTGTCTAATGGTTGAATACAGCAGTAAGGTTTCACGTGGACTAAACAATACAGGAACACTGCGGTACGTGAAACCTTACAGGAAAGTTTTATATGTGTTACTTTGCTGTTTTGACTTCGGATCAGTTAAACCTTACCTTAAACATCAAACGAGTACGTTTTTGTTTTCTAATTCTTGATACTTTGACATACCAAGCTGGTTGTCTGCACTCGTTGCAAAAGACACTGATTTTCGCTCGCTTCGCTCGCACATTCAGTGCAAGTCTTTCTTTTGGAAGTTGGTTTGTCCGCAGCTGTCTATCAGCGGCTTTGTCCGTATTTGTAACATAGGGTGGCAAGGCAAATGGGCAACGGACATTTTAGCTTTAAGTCGGGAGAATGATGCGAAATCATTACATAAATCCATTCGTAATAAGGATAACGCTTCCTCTTCACGCGCGGGTAAATTGTCGCCGTCGGCTCACCAACATTGTTAGCATTTGGTTACGCTTTCCGTCTGGCGTTTGCTGATTGGCATTCTTGAATAAAAACAATGTTTAAAACAATGTATAACAATAAAACGGATCGTTCAGGGCCCCGTAACTCCGGAATGGAACGACCAATCGAAATTTCTATTTCTATAAAGGGCACATCTCCGGAAGTAGATCTTTCAAATGAGCTAAAAACCAGCTTTCTACGATGAATGGTTTAGTGTGTAGAGACCATTGTATAAACGTGTCCAAAGTCCATCACCACCACCGTATATAAGACAAACATGAAACTCACGATTCCAGCTGAAGTCCAGATCTCCAATGTGACAAATCGTAAATTATTAAAAATTGGTACACGTGTCCCACAAATTGGTGACAAGTCCCACAAATCTTATATACGAAATTTCATAAGAATATGTTGAAAGATGGCGGAGAAATTAAGCTTCGAAATTTCGGCTTTAACATGGGAGACCGAGGTCAAACCTTACAGTAAATGCTACCGCCTTTACTAATAAATAAATAAATTGTTCAATCTTACGCGTTTTATTTCATTTTATTTTACTCTAAATGATGGTATTGAGGGTCATTATTAGTTGTTCTTTTGAACAACACTTAACGTTTACGAAAGTGCTATTTCCTGTCGAGTGGCATATATATATATTTTTTTTTTTTTTTATATTTTTGGGTTTTTTTATCTTTCCCCCCCCCCCCCCCCCCTCCAGTCCTTACTCCATACAGGGAGATTCGCAGAATAAAAAAAAAAATGGTTGAGAGTTAGAAAGCAGCGCTCGTCCATTTTTCATGAGAAAATTCCGAACATGATTACGTTTTTTCTCCTTCCTTCTTTCTCCCAGTGTTCGCTCACGGATGGGTACTTTTGTGTGTATGGAGAGAGAGCAGTGAGGGAGTTGAGGGGGGGGGGGGGGGGGGAGAAGAGAAGAAGTGGGGGTAGGGGTTAAGGGAGTGGTAAAAGAAAGAGAAGGGTCTTTCTACCTACACGCAAAAACAAGTAAGGCCGAGCCGAGTAGCTTCTCCTGATTGGACTAAATTGCATTCCAGTCGTTCACATAAAACAAGTTTAGTTGCTTCGTGTTTTTCGCAGGGAAGCAACACGGAAGCGCCGCTAAAAAAAAAGTTTTCTTTTTTTTTTCACGAGTTTCAAACGCGTTTACCGTTTCCTACTCTCGTCGTTTACCAAAGTTGAAAAGTGCTCTCGCCGACAGTTCGCACGTCAAGTGAAAATTTGAAAAAAAAGGAAACAAATCCGATTGAAAAAATCTCTAGTGTCGAAGGGGGGGGGGGGGGGGGAAGGGGGCGTTGAGTACATTTCACTACATCCACTGGAAAAGAATTTCAAATTTTAACACCTGGATGTTTCCATTGTTAGCCGTATATTTGACACCCCGAAACGCAAAATGATCGTTTGGGGTTTGTTACTCAGAAAATTTTGCGTATTTAAACAAAGATTTGCATAAAGCGATACGAAACTGCTGCAATAACTTAAGAAACACCGGTCGTAGCTTGCGGGTACTGCAGTTAAGACCCGTGCGCGGCCGGCTACACGATGGTACATAACCCAAATAATACAAATTACAAAGTTAAGATTAATTTGTTAGCTGGGTACGAATGCTCCTAATAATAATAGATTCTAGCGAAAAAATACACTTCATCTGTCCCCCTGATTGTTACAGTTGATTCAACGGATTCAATATCATTCATTATTCTTGTAGCGTTTTATTATAATTCAGTCAAACTTGGCATTGTTCTCCTTCACAATTGCATAAAAATACATTTTAAATTCGCAAACTGCTGTGAAACCTTAGGTTAACAAACTAGTATATTATTTGTCTTCAGAGCGCATGTTGGCGTTGTAGCCTAGTGGTTATAGTTGTGGAATCCCACTCAAAGAATTCGTGAGTGTTGGTTTGAGTAAAAATGCATAGATTTATTTATTTACCGTGCTGTAGTTTTAATATATACCGTTCTGTCTTTGGGGTCAATTTATTTGCTGTCTTGATTTTAAAGCCCGAAAGAAAAAGTGTACGAGGTATGCACGCCAATAGGAGTTGGAGTTGGGTAAGGCTATACCACGCGCCATGGCTGTTTGCTGTGACGTGCATATCACGTGACTGGGCTAGTCCAATCAGACGGCCAACCAGCCGTTGTTCTTGTTCGTCATTGGCGAACCCATGGTGACGTCACGGCAAACAGCCATTCCGCATGGTTTAGCTTCCCTGTACGAGTCGGCGAGGCCCGCCTATAGTTTGTTCCACATTATGTTTTCAGAAAACTGACTGGATGACGCCACGTTTCCTTGCACTAAGAGTACAAAAACATGTGGATATCACACTTGTAGACTCAACAAAGTTACTGTTATAGTTTACGAATGGGATGTTTACGGATTTTTTGCACTCTTAGTGGAAGAAAACGTGGCGTCATACAGTCAGTTTTCTGAAAACATAATGTGGAACAAAGTATAGCAATTATTTAGGCCTAAATCTAATTTTTCAAAAAGGTGGAAACCTGCTACTTGTCTTCCATTGATTTTATTTTTAGTTATTAAAGATTGATGTAACGTCGCTCATACATCTAGTGTGCTTTCGAAAGCATGCACCGTTATTACAAAAAATTGTTTGTTACCATAGCATCGAAAATACATGTGATTTCCATCTAAATAAATAAAAGATGGTGGAACCAAACAATGTACGTGTAGTGTTTAAACCCAAAACAAAACATAAGCAAGACTTTCCTGGAAGAACCAAGACAAGATCAAGAAGTGATGGGCAGTTTTTAGATCAATAACAAGAATGATCGTGTCAAGTGTCAAGATCGAGGCAATATCAAGAATGAAGTCTGAGATCTTGTCTTGTCTGGAAGAACCAAGACAAGATCGAGAAGCGATAGGCAGTTTTCAGATCTGAGCACACCAAACTGTAAATGTGCGTGGGATGCTCGAAGTATACTCCGCAATATTCGATAAAAAAACCACATAAGCACCAATTTTTTTATTTTTAGCAAAGGATTGGTTGACGGTTAGGTAGATAAATCCTACTGAGACTGATCGTATTTGATCTCAAGTATCGAGGAAATGGACGGGGGTTAGGTTTAACGGGGCGTCGAAAGCCACAAATTGACAGCGTCGAGAAAAATTGATTGGAATCTCGTTTGAGAGATATGTCCCTTTAACTTGGAAACAATTCTTCCATTTTATAAATGTATTTACTCCTGTGTGACTGCAGTGTATCGTTTCAGAAACATCGTGACAGGTGCCAACAGCCGTTTTCCACATGTTGCTAACCATAATCATACAAAATGTTACGCTGTCGGTGTCAAAATTAGTTAGACAGCGTAACATCTTGTATGATTATGGTTAGCAACATGTAGAAAACGGCTGTTGGCATCTGTCGCGATGTTTCTGAAACGATACACTGCAGTCACACAGGAGTAAATAAATTTCGAAACCAACGGCTGTGCAAGATGATTACATATTTCAAGAAAAAAAAGGGAAGAAACCGCACCAATTGGCAGAATTTTTTGACAGCATGGTACGATGTCTTACTCACTGCAACAGTTATACATATTTGCAAATGGTTATAAATAAATTGTATATTAAAAACAAGATCCAAGAAGTGAGTGCAGTGAACAGATGGGGGAGATGGGGCCCACTGACAGGGCCAAAGACTCTCTCTGGGCATTCAAAATGGTGCACTAGCTTTTAATTTTCGGCACAAACAGCATAGGTATTGATCACCAATTTGTCCTGATTTTTTGAATGCCTAGTGAGTCCTTTGGCCGTTTCAGTGGGTTCCATCTCCCAAATTATTTTAAGTAATGAGATATTGTCTTACCTTAATGGTTTCGTGAGCCGAGAATTGTTGCTTGCGGGGAATGCGGGACCCCTCCTGTTCCATCCTCAAAACGGACCGAGTTGGTGGATGGGGGCAAACGACTTAGCAAGAAGCCACATGGTGGTTATCCAAATATTTGTGGTCACCACAAGCAAATGTTTCACTAAATATTCAATCCTTGGAGTACAGGAAGCGCACAAAATACTGGAAGGCAACACCATCAGTTTTCCATACTAGCACGAAGATTACTACTACAACTTGTACTCACTATCTAGAAGTGATTGTCGACAAGTAGAAAATGGTTTTCTTGGGAAGTCAAGATTGTAACAAGTACTCAATTACCACAGGGCTGACATCACTAACTTACACACGATGCAGTTACACCATTGCTAGCACAGCGGTACAATACGTATACCTTGTTAATAGTACAACTACGGTACTGTAAATGACTAGTTTATAGTACTTCTGAGACTACAGATTGTGTACGTCGATGATCTACATCTATCTTTTGTCTTCGCGATCTATGTATACTCTGCTAGTATCTAGTCTCTGCTAATACGCGTATTCTATGTTCCAGAGAAAGGCACCCTTCCCACAGAATTATAATTTCGACTATCTAACAACTAGGTTTGCTTATCTTGTTTGGTTAGCTAGTCTATGTTTGGTTATTCTGATAATAGGAAGGTAATTACCCTAACCTAGAGTACGAGGAATCTAATATCGGTATCACTAAGACTACAGGGATATGCATTCTCTGATCACGTGGTTCGTTAGCTACATGTTACATATCACTACGGCCAGCCAGGAGTCGAATTTTACGTCATTCCTAACACAAACGGTGATCAACCAATTGTTATGAGCCTTGTGGCCAATCGACCAAATATTATTTCTTTTGTGATCGTACGTCTTCCAGAGCTGTGGCAAGTCACCGCCATTGCTGCCATATTTATCCAATTGGCCGTTAAGGCGTCGGTCGTATCAGTTTGCTGCAAACAAGAGCTTATTGCACGATAAGCAGCTTACGATGGCGGCCATGGAGTCGGAATGGGTCTGCGATGACAGCACATCGACTGGCGGAGGAGAGATTAATTCTGAAACAAGAAAAACACCAAAATTAGGAGTTTTAGGCTAAAATGGTGGAAAATATGATTGGCAAACACATAAAAGCTGGTATGTAGAATTAGATAGCAATAGAGTTTTCAAAATAAATAAAGCCATTTTATATTATAAAAGGAAATGAGTGCGGCTTTAATTCATGTTTTGGCGTAAGGCCGCATTTACCGGTATTGAGAGGCTGGTTTAATACTGATAATTTTTCTCCCACACAAGTCGCATTCCGGACTGAAAAAAACTTTTGTCAGCTTGGGAATTCAACGAGTAAGAAACATGAACTTAAAATGAGAAAAATTGTGCTTAAACTAAGCTCTAGTGGTATTTGCGACGGGATTATCACATTGCTATACTTCTATTGGTAAAAGCAAGATGGTGGGATTAAGACGGACAGAAATATTATCCGGTAATACCACATGTGGTCAATTCAGGATTAGTTATCGCCTGCATATTTTAAATTTTCTTTTACAGGTCAATAAACATTTAAAGACTGCAAACAAGTAATTTATCGACAATGAGACAATTAAGAGATTTAAAAAAAATATGAAATATTGTCCAGAAGCACACTAACAATTCGTCCATCAAGTTCGGTTTATTAGTTTCCAATGACGTCCAATTGTTGCCGTCAACTATTTAAGTAAAATAATTATATACACACACGTATATAAATATATATTTATACGTATTTATATCAGTGTTTGAGCGAAGGCTAGCTACTGCTTCTTTTACCCCAGACATTAAAATTGCTTTTTTTGGTATTAAATATTAAAAACTAATACCGCAGAAAGCGCTACAAAAATTGTGCAGACCGACGGGGTTACCGGGTCAACAGAAAAAGAAAATCCTGTTTGAGAGCTGGTTACGAAGGACTTCAATACATAAAAGATATTTCAGCATCGTTGATTTCATGCTAATTAGTACTTATTACTACTAGCATAAGTCCATAGATTGGAAAGAGTTATGGTCTCTCGTAAGTTGTGGCTCTCGTTAGGAGGGAGTGGGGGGGGGGGGCATTCGTGTATTTACATCTTACGGGATGGCTACTCCATCATTTTTTTACACAAAGTTATGGAGGCCATTCGCAAATGACGTCATGCAAAATTTGGCATGTTTCGGCTCCCTTCCCGGTTACACTTTGTCACAACCTTTGCAACCCCCCCTCCCCATCGTTACCGATGAAGCGGGTAACACTTTGGATTGGGATTCGGCGATTTTTTTCGTGAAATTCATGTGATTAGTTTTAAACTCATCCTAATTACTGATGACTTTTTTTGGGACTCTTTATCCCGTCGTTTTCATTGTTATTCCAATATATGTGTGACTTGACAAGTTAACTGACGTCACCTCTCCCCTTGTCAGAAATTAACTCCGTGAATCCACCTCTCTTTTGTGACGTCATATTGTGTACGGTCCAGACGCTATCTGTGAAATAAAATTTTGGAACCATAATGTGTCGATGTAGAGGGGTTCTGCAGAACCAAACTCACCGTAATCTACACACTAATGCCAATAGCTGATTACACTAAGACAAAATAATTTATGCGACCGATATGCTTGAAATATCACATTCAGGTCATCAGTTTGACTCAAACGGATGCCTTTTATGGCTTGACATAGGGGAGGTTTTCACTGCAAAGATTGCAATCATTGGCACAGCTATTCTCATGAACGTTGGGAACATGCTATGGCCGAGTTCTTTAATTACTTTCCAATGAGTCTTCAATCATTTCTGCAGCAACATTTCATATTTCAGGATAGTTCTTTACTCCCCCAATAAACAACTCCATGTCTATTTCTTCGAAATCGGACGCCATTTTCGGTTACGGTTTTGCACCGCTCAAGTAACCCAAGGTACTCAGAGACGCAATTGCGTTTTTTTAACGCTGCGGTACCGCTGCACGGGGGAATTGCGGTGCAAAACGACCGCATGAGCGGCGGGCGAGCGGCGGGCGGTAACGCAACGTCGACGCAGGTACGTGTGCAGTACCCAACAGATGGCACGTAAACCAAACCGCAAATGCCTACCGCAGCGGCGACTGCAATGCGGTACCGCACGTGTGCACCGGCGCTAACAACGTTTTTGTCCTTGAATCCGGACCTTAAAGAAATATCACACTCCACAACAGCCAACAGCTTCAAAGACAATATCTTTCAAACCTAATTTTCGGTAGATATCATATCTTTATCACGGGACACTACATAAAATAAACAGGCTGCAAGGTGGCATGCACTGCACACAACGCCAAAATTCATATGTAATTTTTCTTAAAAATTATGCGCAGCGAATCGACAATAATTCCGTACGAATCGTCAACGTTCCCTCTACGTGTAGTAGAATTCATCTTACGAAAACGTTTTTCGTCAAAATCTGTACGGTACCTTCGAAATTTGGGGCTGGGAGTGGTGAGACCTCCCCCCCCCCCTCCTACCACTCCTGCAGCCCTTTTCGCACATACAGACGACTTTTATACCACGAAGCAAAAGGAAAATAACTTCACACGCACAGTGAGGGGTCACCGCCAACAAAATGAGCCAACACAGCCCAGTGGTTAGAGTGAACGGCTGCAAGCCAAGTGAACGCCAGGTCGAATCCCTCGATCGCCTAAAGACTTAAAAAAATAGTTCCGTCGTATGATGTAAAAGGGGTTTGACTTATGTCTTTTACAGCTATTGGCCAATCTCAAACATTAAAAAAAAAATGCAATGTGGGAGAAAATCCTGTCCCTGGGTAGAGGGGGAGATTTTTGTCGCCGAGAACGTGAGTCATGTTGAGGGATGCAACTTAACGTTTTCCAAATTAAACTAAGGTGGGAGTAAGGTTGAGATTTGCGTAGCTATTGGATGGCAACTAGCTAGTCGCAACAACAACAGAAAAAACCAATAACAATACATTTTTCATGAGGTGGCGGGGCTCAAATTTACCAAGCAGCTTTCATAACACTATGGAAAGTGCATTTTCCTTGTTCGGAGGTGAAGGGTAAAGTTACCAAAGCTATTTTATTTGCATAGTTTGCATCGACATCTATTGACGCAACACGACGAAAAAAACCAAACCATTAGCGCCGGTCCACACGTGCGTTTTTTGGACGCGCGGCGACGCTGCGGTGACGCAGCCAATCAATGCACACGTGCGTTTTATTAACGCGCGTTGACGCTGCGGTGCCGCTTCGGTGACGTATGTGCGCGTTCGGTTCCCTAACCTCGTGTACAAACAATTATAGTTTGAAACCAATGAGGCGATATTGCTTTTTTTGCCTACCTCGTGAACAAGAAATATATTTTAAAACCAATGCGACGAATTTTGGTACATTGATGTACGAATTTAAGACGTACCAGGGGAAAATGTTATACATCCTTTGCAGATTAACTAAAAAGTTCGGATAAGTTCTTTAATTATTTCCCAATGAGTCTTCAATCATTTCTGCAGCCACATTTCATATTTCAGGATAGTTCTTTACTCCCCCAATAAACAATTCCTTGTCTATTTCTTCGAAATTGGACGCCATTTTCGGTAACGCTTTTGCGGTAAACGGCGGACGTGTGCACCGCTCAAGTCACCCAAGGTACTCAGAGACGCAATTGCGTTTTTTTAACGCTGCGGTACCGCTGCGTTGACGGGAGCAATTGCAGTGTAAAACGACCGCACGAGCGGCGGGCGGTAACGCAACATGTACGCTGGTACGTGTGCAGTACCCTACAGATGTCACGTAAACCAAACTGCAAATTCTGTACCGCAGCGTCTACCGTAAATGCGGTACCGCACGTGAGCACCGGCGCTTAGAAGTAGTAGTAGTTTATTAAGGAGCTTGAATAGTGATAACAGGATAGCATGATAGCATGATATTTGATAACAATGAAGTACGTGCAGCGTTAATATGCTTCTTAAAGATGCAGCACGACAGGAAAGACACAAAAACAAGAATTTCAGCCAATCAAAGTTGTGATACCAGAGAAAAAATGGCTGCCACCAAAGTTGCTACTTAAGTTGCCAAGCTAATCCCACCGACTATTACTTCATACGTTAAATGTTGAGCATTGGTACGGGTTTTAGTAATGGTCAGGTTTTTCATTTTAACCTTTGATCTAACAGTCGGTGAGATTAGCTTGGCATCTAATGTAGCAACTTGGTGGCAGCCATTTTTGGTCTGAAATCAGTACTTTAATTGGCTGAAACTTGGCGGGTTTTTTCACCCTCGGGGTTTTGTTTTAGATTAAACTAACAAAAAATGAAAACATAATAATAAAAAAAACATTTTCATGCAAATCATGTAGACAGTGGAAAAAAAAAAAAAAAAAAACGGACTTATTACTGGAAGCCACGAATCGCAAACCGCACAAAAAAATTGTGAATCTACGGTCTACCCAATAAAAATTTGTTAAAGATTTTCACCAAGTTTTTTTTCGCCGTTTGAAATAGTTATAAGGGTTTTTTTTTATAACTTAAAAAACTAAGTAGTTATAAAAAAAAACTAAGTTAATAATAATAATAAATAGAGACGACGCACGAGGCATCCACCCACCAAAACCCAAGCGGCAGATGCCACCATCAGAAGAGTTGTTTTGTGCCGCATGAAGGAGGAAACCGGAGTACCGGGAGGAAACCCTCGCGAACGGGCAGGAAACAACTGGGGAAAAACCCGTACATATACACTTCCCTTCACCAGGATCGAACCCGGGTCTGTAAGAAGCCAGAGATGTATAGCTGGGACCAGGACGACTATCGAATCTGTGCCCCAGCTACCCGTGCACCCAATACTAACACTATCGACTAAGAAATCAAACGGTAAATGTAATGGTTTAACACTGCGTTGTAAGCTGTTATTCGGTGGGAGCAATTTGGCCTTTGGTACCAAGATTTTAAATGACGATAAAATCTTGGTGGGAATTGTTAACCAGTCTTGTTTTGGGCAGATGACTGAGCAGAGTTCCTACGCAATAAGAAAAATCTTTGCATGTGGCGTAATATAACGATATCCAGCGCGACACATCCGTTCATCGTAAAGTCCTACTGAGAAAATGCTTCCCTTCGTTGTTATATTCCGTGACAACAACGATTTCATATTTGCCGTTTTTTCTTGCTTTTTATCAGACAGGGAGCTATAGGGCAACCATGATACTCGAAAGCTTAATACATCCCTTAACAATTCCAGAAGCACATTTTCTTGTGTTCTTACTGATTTTTTTAGCGTGGGAAGCGTAGGGGAGGGGAAAACTGTCACATTTCCACTTTGCAATCCCACCCCCTCTTCTATCTATTGTTGTCTTGAGTGCCGTTTACCCCCCCCCCCCCCTCCCCCCCCCCTTCCGCCTTTTGCCATCTTATGAAGGCGAGACGGAATGATGCAATCGAGATTTATTGGCCATTAGTGTCTCGTGTCTCCAGCTTTTTTCGTGAAATATCTCGCTCTTGGTGCGTGTCATCTTGCGGCCATCGACCAACTTCCTTTAGTGAATTGAGAAAAAGACGACGTTTACCAAAAAAGAGGAGGAGGAAAAAAAATATCGATGGCCGGCCTTGGGTTTGTGCTTCATCGCGTGGCTCATAAATACATGATGGGCTCCTCCTTGGGCTGGGCTGCAAGGCAATAAAACACACCACAACGTGAATTATTACAGCACCCAGCTAGCTATATTCACATGCTAATGGCTTTTGCGTATATATCGAGGTGTTGGGGGGAGGTGGCAAACAAAATGCAGTGATAGTGGAGACATCCGTACGGATCGGTCCATTTATATGTTTGGTGGATGAGGGTGAGAACAATTTGATCACATAAGAAATCCATACACACGCATCGTTTGCTTTTCAATCTTCGCTCATGGACATATGTTTCCGAAATAAGACTCATACATTGCCATAAAATGTGCGAGTCGTCGTATTCGTAAATTAATTATTCGAAGAATGTAACCAATTTCTTCGAATTTGTTATATAATTTAAATAATTAGTTTGTGAGTACGACGACCGGCACATCCGTGCGTTCGTGTTATTAAAAAAAATATATATATATCCTAGATTAGTAGCTCTTGTAAATAAATACGCACAAACCGTTGTAAGTTACATAAAGCTAAGAGGTTTGGGTTGCCAGTTCGAATCCGGGTCATGCCACTCCGACGAAACGTAAGTGCATAAAGGTGGCTTACTGTACTACGTTTTTTCTAGTGTATGGTAACTCTTGTGCTATTCTTTTCCTGATTTTTTGCAATAAAACCAAACAAGTAATATCTGCAAATTTTGCTGTACGAAACATTAGTTCAACTTTGAGTGGGATCAATCGACATGTGCAATTAAAAAAACTTACTACAAAAACTGATTGTGCCCTGCCCTTTTACTAAAAGTGAGCCCTTGCTTCCTCGGGGGTAGTCGGGGGGGGGGGGGGGGGGGGGGGTGTGTACACCATTGTGGACAAGGGTGAATCAATTCCTTGTGGATGAGTCCCTTATTTAGCTTGGCCGTTAGGAACAGGGATGGCAATACCCTTGTGGGTTAATTTAGTATTCAACCTGGACTAATTGTAGAACTAAAACTACTCATCATAAACGACAGAGAAAATATTACAGTGGTAGACATGGATGAATGAGGGCAGATCGATGCGAAAAAATCTAGGTGGACACTGGTATCTCTGGTGCTTGTTTTAATTGTGACGTACATGTATTTTTATTACTAGTTTTCTCTTGAAGCCCCTGTTGTGATCGCGAATATTAATGGTGTTTTTATACGTCACGACACGAGGGAAACCAGTGTCCGTCTGCATTTCTTTCACAGATTTGCCCACCTCCACCTCCAGGTTTACCCACCGTCACATTTACCCACCTTCACATTTACCCACCTACACCTCCAGATTTACGCACCTCCACCTCTAGATTTACCCAACCTTCACCTTCACTTCCAGATTTACCCACCGAAACCTCCAGATTTACCTACCTCTACCTCCTGATTTACCCACCTCCGCCTCCACCTCCAGATTTACCCACCTCCACCTCTACCCAACCTTCACCTCCACCTCCGGATTTACCCACCTCGACCTCCAGATTTACCCAACCTTCACCTCCACCTCCGGATTTACCCACCT
>JAHWFP010230023.1:115777-132916 GCA_023313725.1 Lithobius niger | reverse complement strand
GGACATGCGATTTGGACCCAGTCGGCCTTGGCTTGAAAAATCCATCCCCTTTTTGGCATGCACCTAAACTGACAATGAGCTAGGAGGCGAGACACGTGAGTTCTTCCGCAGTCGGCCTTGGCTTGAAGAAGCCATTCCTTTCTGGCACGCGATTGAGCTATCATTGAGCCAGGAGGCGAGGCATGCGAGTTGGACCCAGTCGGCCTTGGCTTGAAAAAGCCATCCCCTTTTTGATATGCACCTAAACTGACAATGAGCCAGGAGGCGAGACACTCGATGTCTTCCCGATCGGCCTTGGCTTGAAGAAGCTTTATCCATCGGCGCTGCAAGGCCGTTCCAACGCCTTGAAATGTGAAAAAGGTCTCGAAAGACAGGAAATTACTCCGGATATCGTTTATGCGTATTTTCGTAGTTCTAGGTAAACGTTTTCCCCTCGAAAAAACGAAAAAACCCCTTTGGACCATTGTTGAAACGAATTTTTCGAAGTTGATTGTTAGTTTCGGAATATCACATATTCCTGCTGAGAGGATGGTCCACGTAGGTGGCGCGTGGTCCAGTATTGTTGTCGTGGGATTATGGCCTGCAATCCGAATAGCTGTCATTCAAGAATGAGGCACGTGCAGCTCACTCATGGGACGACTGTTGGGAGTTGTATTTTGGGTATTTCAAATTCAAACTGCCAATTTGGCCGTAAATTTGAATGAAATTACGTAAAGGTACGAAAAGAGTAAATGATAAATGTAAATTAGGCCTACTTAAACAAACTATGTAGATAACAGAAAAGGGTGTTAGAAATATTTCTACGTTTGCATTTGCAAAACATCGACATTCTATCAATATGTCATTAGCTGGTGCTCTACTCAACAGTCTAGCATAATTGTGGTAAACACGCATATCGGGGTATGATTTCGTACTGCGTGTAGGCTGACTTGTATTAAAACCTCACGAAACGGTTGGTTAACTCTGTCAACAAACCTTTGTGTTAATGATTGTACAATGACGCATTATTATCTTTTGATGTTTTACAACTACTTCGCCATTGGGAATGGGGAGACATAAATTAATACACAAAAACGATAAAGCACACAAAGCAGGACGTAAAGTAAACATTCCTAAAATAAGTGAAACAAGAAAACCTATGTATTGATGGTATAAGAATTTATAGGGGTTTGGTCGTTCTAACACGAATTATAGGTGACTTGCGATTCCTGGTGTTCAGCTCTGGTGTTGCTTCTACATCTTACGCAGCACAGTTTATTTGAATAAAAAAATCTGTTCACGACAGGAATCAGGTTACAAAATTAGTAGCAAGACTTACTATGATATAAACAAAGAAAAATGAAAGAGTAGGCACAAGTTATAGTTTGTTTATGAACTGAAACATTACGAAAAACGTGCACTACAATGTTCATGATCATTTTTTGGTGTGAAAGTCTCCGTCAGCAGCATAAATGTTAAAACAAGAAATGTCCTCGAGCGAAGCGAGACGACGCCAAATGAGCGAGCGTTAGCGAGCGACTCGGCTAGTAATAATAATAATAATTTATTACACTAATGGTAAAGGGAGATCCAGAAAGGGACGGGTGACATCCACTAATATCTTACCCAAATATTAAAAACATATATAAAAGTTTACAACAAGATTAAAATAAGTCCCATTAGAGCCAATTTGTTACATTAGCATTTGTTAGTTTAAAAACATCTCAAATGAATTGCGAGATCTATCTTTCGAAGACCATGCCTGAACTGGTTAAGATTCGAGGAGTTGACTAACTCTGATGGCAGACCATTCCAGGGGGATGCAACGCGGTTCGCGAAGAAGTACTTTACACAGTCCTTTCTAGCAGGGGGCACAGCGATCTTAAATGGGTGGCCCCAAGTATAGTGGTTACCACACATGGAGAAAAACGAACTTGGGTCAACATCAACCAATCCACGTACAAAAGAAAATACAAGACAAACGTGTGCATGAAGCCTCCTTAGCTCAAGGGAGTCCATACCCAGACATGCAAGTCTGCGATCATATGTTATATCATGCATGCCTGGTAAGTACTTAGTAAAGGCCTTCTGAACGGATTCAACATGTTTATGTTCTTCACTAGATGGGGGTTCCAAACCTGACTACCATATTCAACAAGCGGTCTGACATAGGTCTTAAAAGCCATTACTAAAGTTGTTCTATCCCCAGAAACAAAGCATTTCCTCATCATATGTGCAATGCGTTTTGCCTTGGCAACAATAATACAACAATGTGTAGAAAATTTAAGGTAATTGGATGTAAAGTTTATGCCAAGGTCCTTTGTCTCATGGACACATTTAAGTAGGGAATCATCCAAATAATATTCAGCCTGCCTGAGCCTACTCCCCAAAGTCAAAACTTTGCATTTATGTACATTAATGGGAAGTTGCCATTATTCTTTTCATACATGTAGGATACAGACAAACATTTTCTAGTGTGATATTTTTTATTTGTATTTGAAGACGTCCAAATTTTATGAAAAATCTCCACTACATCAGACCTTTAAATTGTCGGCTGATATTTCAAAACTTATTTAAATGCGTTTTAGCATTTACTAAAGCTAGTTTATTTAACCTTTTTCATAATCTTTTGCCCCCTGAACTCTACTGAAGCTCGTCAATGTGTTTATTACCAGTTAATTTTACCGGATCTTAATTCGTTTTGTATAGTTGTTCTTTGCCTTCAGTCTCCACAAACTCGACTGTGACCAACAAAGAAATCCGAATGCAAACCTCCTGCTTTCCTTCTATTAATTGCCAAAGTTTAACTGTGCATTATCCTTTGTCCCCTCCTTCAATAGTTGCGATGCATAACATCGTAGTTTAATTGCATTACCAATAAATTAAAACAAGGCCCTTTTCCCAATGTAAATCTGAGTAAAACTCAAACTAGCCTTTGTGTACATATCCCTGTTCCTTCAAACGGCTCTGCACCCAAAGCCTTTGGTAAACCGATTTCTCCTCCCCTTTCCCATTGTTCTCCTGGCCCTCAGCCAATTAGGAGGCCGCAGCTATCCTCAACGTCCGCGCTTTCCCCCCTCTCCAACATAAGATCCCCCAGCCCAAAGCATCCACAGCACAGCTCACGAAATCTCAAGCTAGGAGGTTGGTCACGCCAGTCGGGAGTGAAATGTCACGGTCCGATTGTTGCCATGCCGGGCAGAAGTAGTGGTTCGTATGAGTACTAGTTAACTTAAGAAATTTAAACTTTAGGCCGCCCATTCTAAACTGTTAGTCTTAATTTTAACTAAATCTCTAGCTTGAACGTATTTATAGTAGGCTAAGCCATCGGCATTTCTGGCCCCAGCCTTCCGTAACGTAAGAGTGGCCCTCTTTCTAAAAGCCAACTTCTTGTTTATTTTAAATTTATTTTAACTTAAACTCTTTGACGGTTTGATTATCATGCATGGTGAAAAATAACTGTGGACGGTTTGATCTAGTAAAACAAAGCTGCAACGAAAAGAAGGTTTGATTAACTCGAGGGTTGAAACAAAACTGGGCGGTTTGATTGCTAGAAAAATAACTGTAAAACTCTTGTGAATAATTGTAACTTGCGAACGCTTTTTACTTTTATCGGGTTGCTTATTTTAAGAGCACAAGAACATTATTTTCTAAGGGAAAATTTTTTATTCTTTTGTGCCGAAATCTAAACTTCGATCTTTTAAATGTAATCTTGAATTTTAACTTCACCTGAATTCAAAGGATGCTTTACTGAAAAAGCAAATTGTGTAAACTAGTATTCTTGAAATGTAACTTGCTTTATATTTGTCTGTTGTTTAAAATAAAAACTAAGGGTTTTTAAAACTCCAAAAGAGTACTAATGATTTAACAGCGTGATTTGCAAAATGGTATAAATAATACTCGTTTCCAACTCCCCCTTAGCTATTAAATAATTCCACCTTTGGTGGCAGTGCAAATACCAGTTAGTTTATTGATTGAAATCTAATTAAGATAGTTAGGACATCGACTCTTCCCTCCCCATGCTGGGACAGTAGCCTATGTTGTGCTTGTTAATGAAAACGTCAGAAATAAACACCGGAATCAATAGTACTGAGAAGCCAAGTCAACCAAAGATGTCGGGGGCGTTACAAGCACCTCAGCCATCGTAGCATCTGCCGTTACAATTTGGTGGCAGTGGGGGATGAACAGGTGCTGTTCCCTTCAAGCTTTTGCCCCCTGCCATGCTACTAAGCCAAATTCATAGATGGATCCAAGCCACATCCATCTGAGACGTCTGTGATCCAGCTAAAACACGATCACGAAGCGAGTCAACTGTAACGGTAAGCCATAGCAAATATTACTCGTGCAATTTGATATTTTGAGCCAAATGTCTAACTAAGTAACTTTTGATAACATAACTAAAACGAGAAATCACTTCCTAATTTTGCGTATTGGCATTTAATATAACTTTAGTGATTAACGCTTAATTGGTCTGCTGCCAAAGTGATTTTAGTATTTATTTGAAGTAAATTATAAATGGTGTGATACCAAAAAAGTGCGACACGTTTTGAGAACAATTGTAAACTCTTGTTATAAGTATCAGCAAGAATTTATAGGGGGTTTGGATCCAAAACCCCCTACAAATTCTGGGTATCAGTTAGACAATGGAGTTCAGCAACAATAAGGTAAGACTTTCGTTGTTTACCCCAGTGGGGCAAAGCCAGGAGGGCAATAACGAGAAAATCTCACGTGCCGAATGCCATCGTTTAACCTTTAAACGAGTTGAATCTTTAATGGACGAGCCATTGTTGCAATACAGCGCAGTGTTAGTGCATCGTTACCCAACCATCGTTGAACTTATTTGTACAACAACCGAGCCATTGTTGGCGAGAATGTTCTTTACTCCGACTCCGTTTTTAAAACTCAATAACTGCAAATAAATGCCTTATTTGTTTATCTTACTGATCAATTTTAACTCTCCCCTTTGGGTCTTTTTCCAGCTGTAATAAATGTATTATTTTGGAAACATTGTCACGTAAATATTGATACGCAAACATGGATAGCAGCATGAGGTTAGATTTACTTACATAAGTAAGAACCCTACGCCTTTGTATGCTATGCCTAGAAAATCTTTTTTCTTATTTAAAAAATTAATGGTTGTTAATTTAAAATGTGAAATAGTTAATAATACTGTAAAAACGATTTGGGATACTTAAATTAATATGCACATAAATTATAATAGGACTAATAGAGAGCTGCATAAATTCATGCAGATATTCAAAGTCACTATAAATAATTGAGTCAGTGCATAAAAGGCACAATATTTATTTAAGGATACAAAATACTGAAAGCAAGGAATAAAATAAACAAGTCCAGACAAGCCAAACTCAAAGAGGTGCGTCATCGAACCAGGTGTATGATTGAGGTCAGCACAAAGCTATTAACGTCGGAGCACTTTAGCTAATTATGGGGAAGGGTTAAAGTGAGTGACATATCAGAGCAAACAATCTTACAGGTGGGTCCTGGTTTTGACAGGTGATCCATCTCCACTATAATTATCTAGAGTAAAAGCAATTACTGGCGACATACCTGCCAAACAAAAGTGACAGTAATTAATTAGGTTATTAACACACAGAGGGGGACCGAGTCTATATAAGTTACGCTTAGTAAAAGAATAGGAGCAGTTATCACCCATTATAAGTTGCATTAGGTCGTCTCCTCCTACTTGGCTCGCGACGGGAAAAAGGTGTAAAAGGTTTAGCTGTGACCGGGACGGTCGGGTTACCGTTGGATTTACAGCTAAGTACTTGTATCGAATTATGATATAACAATCACTAGAAATAAGCCTGTGCTACGCACGGGTGTTGTGATGATTCCGTGATATTTCCATCACGGGTTTGGTTTGGTACTGTTGTTTATATGTAAGTGGCAGTAAATTGATTGTGTTCAGCGCCACAATTAAAGGGGATGCGAAGGGTAGGCAAGGTGGGCCAAAATTCAAAGCAGATGGGCCAAAGTTTTTACATAAAACTGGTATGTCCTTGGTTTTGTGGGTGTGCCTCCATTAATTTATTGAGGCACATCCTTTAGTTGTACTTGCTGGCCAACAGAGCCACTTATTGTAACCTGATGTGATGCTCCACCTGTATGTTTAATAAAGGCTGTAAAGGTTAGTGTTGGCATGAAGCCAACGCTCACTATTCTGTCACTCAACCCGCGTGTTATCACTGGACTCAAACTCACTGAGAAGGGGAGTCACCCCACACCGGTAGTTAGCTAGGAGCTTAACAACTTAGGCTAACATAGCAATACCACTATAAAATAGGCCACAATCATGAAGCTAAAATTGTTTAGTTTTGGGGGCCTATATTTTACCCTTGCCCCCCCCCCCCCCTTGAAAAAGGCTAGCTGTGGCACTGATTGTGTTGCGATTTATTGTCTTTTGACTTGAATGTTGCAGGCACTGTTGCTGTTTTGTGCAGTACAGTACAAATAAAGTGGTCAGTACAAACGAAGAGGTCATACGTTCTCTAGCAGGGAAGCATAAAATTTGCCCCACCCAGAGAAAATATTTATTTATGCCAGTCAACATTTCCAATTACTAAGCACAACTGGGGGGGGGGGGGGGGGGGAGGAAGAACGGAAGAGGGAACCTTTTTCTTATGCGGGCATGGGGGATAGGGAAAATGTGGAGGGATGTGTTGATAACACAGACATCGGCATAAATTTGGTTAGCGCATAAACTTTTAGACATAAACTTCTGGACTTTTGAAGCTGCTAAATTTGTAACTTCACACGCCAAACGGGTATAAGCAAATAAAAATAGGGCTGATTGGCTATAAAAATATGACCATCAGTCTGAGTTACTACCAAACGGGAAAAAGGAAAAAAAGAAATAATAAATAGTCTTCAGTCGTCTCCGTTGGTAACGTAGGGGCTTGGGGGGGTGGGGAGGAGGGAGCCTTTGCTTAGATTAAGCCGTAAAGGACAAAAATACTTATGTGAAGCCATGGAAACAGCTACGTTTCATAAGGCCTGGGAAAAAAATTGGTAAAAGGAAAACCGTGTGTTGTTGATTAAAAAAAAAAAGAAAACGTTTGGTTTCACATCGCTTGAACCTTGGATTAATAACTACACTTGCACTATGCAACCAACGCATGAGTAGTGATGATGTGAAATAAACAAATCCCGTTTGTTTCTTCTTAAACTTAACAATTAGAAACTGTCTTTTGTGTACAACACAACTGCTAACAAATCTGTACAGCTTGAACTGACTTGTCGTAAATAATAAACGACAACTGTAGGCATCGAACGATAGCTGACGTAAATGCTGAAACGGTTCACGCCACATTAACGCTTATATTTGCTGCCGATATAATAGACCACTAACTCCCGGTCGCGCATATTCCTTCGTTCGCTTTAGTTGACTATCAAGAGATGACGCTACGACTGTTGATCCGGTTGGTACTTGCGGCCGTCGTGTGGAAGCCCGTGCTATGCACGGGTGGTGTTTGACGGGTGGTGCTACGCATTGGGACGATTTCCTTCCTCATGTGTTTGTTACAGAATGCGTGTATCCCGTCTATGTGTTTTTGCGTACCCTGGCTAGCAAACGGTGTTTTTCGTTTGCTTCCTTTCCCTCATTCAGCGTATTCCTTGTTCCGGAGTGCATACACTTGCATTACATATGATTCTTTTCTGCAAAAATGGTTGGAATACGCGTTTGTACATGTGAAATAAATGAATAAGCCTTTGTTTCTGTGAAATAATAAATACGCCTTTGTATACCGGAAATAAATAAATACGCCTTTGCATACCGGAAATAAATAAATACGCCATAGGCATTAAATAGGCATTGTTAGATGGGATTAAACACACGAAGCTTCAACAATCAGCAAGAGGGCGAGTGGGCTCATTCTTCCCACGGTGCCAAAGAAAAAGGGCGAGCGACCAACAATGAAAACGGATATGTGCTCTATCAATTACTTGCGGCCGTCTTGTGGTGGCCGTCTCGTTGCCGTCCATCCTACGCGACAACTCGATTTTATTAATAAAGATTGATGTATTGTAGAGTATTAACGGAAATCATAATAGAGTAGGGATAAGCGGGAGCTTATCATTGTTGGCAGTTATCAAGGATTTATCGTCGTTATTGGATTTAGGAATAGTAGTGTTGACTTCAATCTTGAATACCGTGAATGCATAAGCAATCTATTAAGGCGTATCTAAATAAGTAAGAGCCATTTCAGATTAGATTGCTGTATGCCACTAGCTGAATTAAATGCATAATTAATCTATTTGGTGTCCAAGAGTCATTATTTTATAGTGTTGATATATGTGGATTAAGTATAAATCATTCTGACATAATATGGGCTTACACAGAAAGAAAACCTATAACAGTGGTGCAGAAGTAATTCACGCCTAGATTTCAAGCCATTCAGTGGTTATAGTTTTTGTTTGGCTTGGATTTAAAAGTATGGAATTTTGGTAGATCGTTTTACTAGTGATAATAATTTGTGAATTGATGATAAAATTGGCTTTGGTAAGATATTTGGGGTTATTGATTGCTTGAAGTCAATGTTACGGTAGAAAGTTGTTTTTTTGTTGTTGTTGTTGTTTGCTGTGTGCTGTCAACACAAGAAATAGCGAAAGTGTCCTAGGACTAAGTAATTGGCATTCGATTTGATTATTGGATTGGTTAATTTTTTTTTCGGGAAAATAACTTGAATTATAATACAACATATATTTTCTTTTAAATTTATTATGATTTCCGAACCACTGTGCGTAATTTTGTTGATTATTGCCTAAATATTGGGCCATGTTTTATTGCCGTAAAGTGCTATTTGATTGTTAAATACTTTTGTATATGCTGTGTTTAGTTGTTTGATTAACAGCGGTGGCTAGCTGTTGGCATTGATATAGAAATTGGAGGGTAATTTTGTTAAAAAGGCTGGTGTTAGACTTTAATGTGGATTATTTTAGAATATTGGAAAATTTGGATATAAATTTAAGACGGAGTGTGTAGAAACTTAGTCAAGCTTTAGTGTTACTACTTGTGGCGTTAAGTTAACTTTTGCGACTGACTTGAGATTGGTGTTAGAATTCTGATGAAAAAGATTTATTAAGTAATTTTTTTTATAAGCCACTATCATGCCAAAAGGTAGAGGCCGTGGCACTAGGGGGACGATTACACGTTCCTCTAGAGTCAGGACAATTAAAAGACCCTTGAATAGGGATGACTTTATAGATTTGAGTCAGATCACAACCAGCACTCCTAAGTGTCGTACACGCGGGGCTGTGATAGAGTCGGACTCAGATAATTCTGACGATGATAATGATTCTCCTCCAATTTTGAGTCGGGAACAGTCACGTTCGCCGAAGCGTACCAAAACAAGCGAAAATGACAGGGGTAGGTCGACAACAAGGTTCCGACATCTCGATCAGGTTACTCAAGCTTATCTAAGGGGTAGATTAGATTAGGAGTAGGGGGGATCGATGATCGAGGCCCAGCAAATAACGAAGATGAGATTAGGAGATTAGTGGATAATGCTGTGGCTCGACAGTCAAATGGTGGTATGAATGAAGAAAGTGTAGAAAGGATGTCGTTATGGACTTTATCTGCTTGTCTTCAAGCTAATACAGAATCACAGGAAAGGTTATTACAGAGAGCTAATGAAAGTCAGGTAGATTTATAAGGAATGAGAGCGCAACAACCCGGGAAAAGGTCAAAACAAGCCAGGATGTGGGAAGAGCTCAGAGCGGCTAAGAAAGCAATTGGACAATTTTGTGGGGATGATAAGCTTGATATTTTTACTTTTGCGTTAATGGTAGAAAACTTACACACTTTAGATCCAACTTTGGTTGACACGGAGTTAGTATCAGTTGCTTGTAGCAAATGCACGGGCACCATTGCAAAATTTTTGGCCACTAATCCACAAATAAAGAAATTTTGATTGACCGTTTTGGCTGTGGCGGTTGTAGTATTACAAAAAGTAAATTTTACACGACAGGAATGAATGAAGGCGAATCATTGGAGGAATTCTCAGAAAGGCTGGAAGCTATGGCAGCAGAAATTTGGAGGGTTAAGCCTGGGGATAGTAAGGCAAAAAGAATACGCAAACTCGAATGTAAAGATGAAGGGTTGCGTGACGCCTTTCATCATGCTATGCCTAAAGAAATAGAAGAGCATATAACTTCAGCTAACACAAAGACATTCAGGGACATGTACAATGAGGCGATTAAGAAGCGTTCTGTCTAGGAATGTTTTGTGGAAGGTAAGAAAACAACTCCTTCCACCACGTCATCCACTGTTGCAGGGGTTAAGCCAATAACGCAATAGGTATTAATAACCTTGCGCTGGGAACTATGGCTGATAAAATTGAAAGATTGGAGCGAAGCGTAATAAAAAAAGTTCAAATAAAAGTGAAGCCAGGGTAAATGCAGTTCAAGCAAATGGTCCTGAAATAAGGCATAGTTACCACTGTTTAGGACGTGGACATATGAAAAGAGAATGTCACACAAAAGAGCAAAACTTGCAAAATGTTCGCCAAAGAAATGAATGAAAATCAGAAGGTTCCGGGAATGGGTTTAATTCCAATAACAGAAGCGGACATTTGGTTCTTCAAATGGGGAAATTATACAGGTAAACAAGGAAACTCATGGTCTGGAAAAGGTTATAGAGATAATCAGCACTTCAGTGTGGGTAATCAGCGTAATGGGCAACAGTATGGTAATAATGGTAACTATAATAACAATGCTAAGGGTCAAAATCGTAATCAAAACGATAATCGTCAGCAAAATTACGGCCAGCAACAGCATTACAATCAAGGTAAGCAAAAGGGTGAACAGAATCAGGTTGTACAGTGTGTTGTCCAGGTCAAACCAAGAAGGAGAAGATATGCAAGCTAACGAGTCTTCAAAAAACGGGCTCATAGCCTAGATGCGACAGGTGTCGTAGGCTACAAGGGGAAGCACACAATTCTAATGTAGTGACATGCGAAGTCCCTATTAATGCTGTGCACACCCAAAATCCTGTTGGTCCTTCAGTGGAGGATATTAAAATTAAGTCGATTAATTTTAGTAATATTCAGTTATTTTCAACGGGGAATGTGGACAAATTGTTCATTAAACTGTACTCAGATGTTGATTGGCAACAACAACGGTTGTCATTACCTGATAGAACACTGGCTATGTCTCGATTGGCTTCATATTTCGGAAAAGTTTCGACTAAATATGTTTCTTGTTCCATTGAAAACAAATTAGATTTAGCCGACGATTTCCACAGTATGTTGAAAACTGTTAATGATACGTACAAATTAAAGTGTGACTCGGTAATTTTAACACCGTTCGAAGACGGTGTGGATTCATCATCTTTTCATTCCGAACTAAACAGCATAGACACAAGTAAACCAATTGTTTTATCTGTTTTGGGTCAAAAACGTAAGGTTCAGTTTCGGCACATTAACGAACCATTTTTCAAAAACGAAGCGGAAATGTCGTCAGGTTCATCTATTGGAATTTCTGATCAAACCCAAAAAGAGTCGAAGTTCAGAATTCCGTTGTTAGAAGGGAACAACGAACCTATGATTTGCCTTACATTTTGGGATAGTATTTGCGATACTACACCAAAAAGTATACCTAACGTAAACAATTCAGTTTTGCAAAACGAACATCTACGAGTAAGCGTTTCGGCTGAGTCGGGTGAATGCTGGTACTGCCAACGCCATCTAGCGGGCGAAATACACACTAGAAGTGAGAGTGATGGCCTACTTGATTCAGATCAGGCAGCAGGGCCATTGTCTACGGAGGAAAACGATGTTCAAGTGCAGTGTTCAGAACATAGCTTTTTCTCGTCTCCATTTTGAATTTAATATTGGTGATAAGCCTAGAATATGTTTATTTGACACTGGGTCTTCCGTTTCCTTAATCTGCGATTCAGCAGCGCAGGAATTGCTATGTGATTCAAACGTGGATTGTCAGTTACGAGACTTGGAGAAACCATTGAATTTGGTCGGCGTGGGCCAAAAGAAACTTAAAACAGGCCAACAGATTACTGTCACAGTTTCAAAATGTGGGTTTCACGACAACAAAATTTTATAATAGTACCTAGCGGTTCTTTTGGTGAGATTCCAGCGTTATTAGGCTTTGATTTCATGTCTAGTAAACTAGATTCTGTCTCATATGGATTCTGTCTCACACTTAATATTGAATCTGATGAAGAGAGTGATGAAAACCCGAATCTACGTGGAATTGCACACCTAAGGAGAGTATATAGATGTAGAGGTGACACTTCTCAGGGATGAGTTGATTCCAACTAACACGGAAACATGTGTAACGGCATTATTAAATACTTCATTCCCGAAGATACAATGCGGCGTTTTTGTGTCAAAGTCTAATGAAGATTTAATTTGTATGGCTCACGGTCTAATTAACACGTCACCTATCGGTATTCTTCCGGTGATGTGTATAAACTTGAGTGGCGTAGACATCGAACTTAAAAAAGGTACTGTGCTGGGGCACTATACGACAGCGATCGTGGAGTATGAGGACGAAGCGACAGAGGTGGACACGCGCGAGGCAGCGCCAGTTGACTCAAGGTCAACTTATATGTCAAAAGTGCAACACAAACAGAGAGAAAGCGTGGCGGAGGGACCTGCAAGGGTCCTAGCAGATCCCTCCGTGCCCAAGACAAGAGAAGAGCTTGACGAAGAATGGAATTTGATTAAACACAACTTTGCTTTTCCGGACTTGGATGAAAAACAAAGAGAGGAATTCCTGGATATGCTAAAAACGCATCAAAATTCTTATCCCAAAAATGATTTTGATTTAGGAGTGTATGAACAGGATGAAGTCCCTATTCAGACTGGGAACGCGGAACCAGTTCGTTCCAGGCTCTACAGAGTTCCTTTCCACCAAAGGGAACTATTGGATAGCTATGTAGAAGAGATGGAAAGAGCGGGGATCGTAAAAGAGGGAAAGAGTAGTTAGATGTCGCCGTGTCTCTTGGTGAGGAGGTAGCCTACCGGATATAGGGTGCTTGTGGATTTGAGAGGCTTGAACTCGGTCGTTGAGAGCATAACTGCCAATACCCACTGTGACAGAGAGCATGGCACACCTGAGTGGGTCCAAATACTTCAGTAAACTGGATTTTAAGTTTGGATTTTATCAGCTTAAGCTTGCTGAAGTTGATAAGCATAAAGTAAGCTTCAATTCTTCCAGGAAATCCTGGATTTTTCAGCGTTTGCCAATGGGGCTGAAGACAGCGCCAGCACATTTCCAGTTTTGAGCTCAGCAAATCTTTGCCGAGATTTTAGGCGCCTGCTATTTGGACGATTGTTTATTAAATTCCCCAGATTTTAGGACTCATATCAGACACGTAGACAGAGCTCTAGGCCTGGTGGCTAAGAGTGGCATGAAACTCAGCCCAGAAAAATGTTTATTTGGCTGCAAATCAGTGAAATTCTTGGGATTTGTGCTGGATGAACATGGAATCCATCCAGATAAAGACAAACTTAGGGTTATGGAGCTTTGCCCTGCCCCTAAGAACCCTAAGCAAGTGCGTCAATGGGTCGGACTCTGTAACTATTATCGTTGTAATGTTCCTCAGTTCAATACCCATGCCTCTGTATTAAGAAGGCTGACAAAGAAAAGTTGCAAATTTGTATGGGGTGAAGAGGAAGAAAAAACTTATCAGGGATTAAAATGAGGGATGGTCGATGCCGCTACGTTAAAGCATCCGGATTTCGCGCAGCCATTCTATCTTGAAACGGATGCATCTGATTTTGCGGTGAGTAGTTGCCTGTCCCAGATGCACGGAGGCATTGAGCATCCTTTGGCCTACACTTCCCAAACACTCACACCTAGTGAGCAAAAGCAAACGACAACTACAAGGGAGATTTTAGCCATCATGAATGGGATCGAATCTTTTAAAATTTATTTACTAGGAAAAACGTTTTTCCTGACCACGGACCACATAGCTATAATTTTTTGTACAATTCGTCCTCTTTATCACCTAAATTAGAGAGGATCTTGCTTCAGATACGTGAATACGACTTCTGTTTACGTCACAGACCTGGTAGATTACTTGCTGTGGCAGATGAGCTATCTAGAGTCGAAATTCCAGTGGCTGTTCTAGGGAGCAGTACCCAAATTGGACTCGCGCGCACCTGGCAGCTGAGCAACGCATAGATCCATTCTTTGGCGAAATCATAAAACACTTTAAAGATCAGTCATCGGAGGAACTTCTTGATGTTTCAAACAAGCGTAATATCTTTTTCAAAGATTACGACAAGATCCTGTATAGGATCCAGCTTGCGTATCACGAACAAGGCAGAATAGAGAATTTAGCACAGATGTGTATACCAAAATCTCTAGTGAACTTTTGTATTCAAGATTACCATGCAGCAACAGCGGCAGGTCACAGGGCCCAGCAGAAAACATTAGATTTAATCCAATTGCATTGCTTTTGGCCTAAGATGGCCAAACATATTGATGAATACGTAAAGTCGTGTCAGGTCTGTGAAGCTTACGCTAGACCGAGCCGACCCTACAAGGCTATACTTAGAGCCTATAGCCCCTTGCAAAGGCCAGGATCTCATTGGGCCTTTGTACACCAGTAACTATGGTGCTAACTATATATTATCCATGAAAGACGACTTCTCGCACTACACTATCGCAGTGGGCATTCCCGATAAAAAGGCGGAGACTGTTGCAAAGAAAGTATTTTCTAGATTGATTGTTAAATTTGGTTGTCCAGTTCAATTACGATCTGATAATGAAAGTGAACTGAATAATACAATTATGGCTAAATTAACTAATTTGTTGCAAATTATACAAATTAATTTCACACCTAATGTTTCCTGGGTAGGTGGTTTGGTTGAAAATTGCAACAAACAAATCGAAACCATTTTGTGTAAGATCATTTCTCATTGTCCAAATAATTGGTGTAGGTGTTTGGAAATGGTGACTACAGCCATTAATTGCACTCCTTCGGCGGCTACATTAGTTAGTCCCCATTTTTTCCATTTTGGTTGTGAATATCGGTTACCAACGTCATTAGCTTTTGAGCCACCTAAGATCTGTTACGACAGTGAAGACTACGTGGTTCATCTAGAAAGTAGATTACAAGCAGCATTTGAGGTAGCACGAATGCACAATTGGAAATCCATTATAAAATCCCAGAATTTTTATAATAAAACAGCAAGAACTTATCAGTACATGGTCGATGATTACGTGCTTTTGAAGATATGGGTTCCTATAAGGCAGATTTCCAATAAATTGCATAAATGCTGGCCAGGTCCATTTAGAATTATGGAATTTGTGAACGACGTTATCGTAAGAGTGGTCCATTTCTTGGATCTGTTGAAGACTTATCGTGCACACGTGAATCATTTGAGACTTTATTTTATAAAGGGTTCAAATCAACCTATACCTTTTAATGGAGCTTCGGATCTTGATTTGTCATTACAAGTTAACAGAGAATTAACGGATGATGAAACAAAATTACAAGATTACATTGCAAAACTTCTCTTGGATCCGTCTGACCGAGCGGCGGAGATGGAGGGTCCGGCTCTCGAGTTGTCAGTTGCCGACGAAGCGTTAAATAAAGCAGGCGATGGTAACTTTAGAAAACGTAAATACATCGAGCCAAGATCGGCTCAGCGTTTGAAAATAAGACAAAGTAAACTTCAGCAAGAATTAGACTTACAACGTTTTAACAGTGCATCACACTCCTATCAAACTAGAAGCAGTAAATGTACGCCAGAAATAAGGCTGCATAGGCAACTGGACGACGCGAGCGCCGATGGAGATTTTGAAGCGTAGGTTTCAGCTAAAACATAAAGGAAAACATGGCTGCCGGCCATGTGGCTGGTCGTGAGAACACCGTGGCGGGTTGTTGGAAAATGTAGGATTGCAGACAAGCTTCGCCGAAAACAAAATTTAAGTCTATACGGACAATCTGAAATAAAAGCATAATGCATGCGCAGAAATTGCTTGAGTAACTAATGAACATGTGTCAGATTAATTAAATAAGAACACAAACTAGTAATTCGGTTGTTAAGAATTTAAAATTGTCATTTTTTTTAGTTTATTTTAAAACACTGGGAAGTAAATACAGGAAATACGTACAGATTGTTGGTTGTTTACATGGTAAAATCTTATGAAAGCATCTGAATAATGAAAAATAATGTAGAATAATGAAAAATAATAAAAAAATAATGAAAAAAATAACTGATATCTTGGATAAAACTATGAAGTCGTAGAAAATTTAAAATATTGTGAAATAATTTCGAAAATTGTGAAGAAATTTTGAAAACTATTTGGGAAATTTAAGTTAATAATGGTAAATTACCGAATTTTTTTGATATTTAAGAGTAAAAGTTAAATATTAAAATTTAGGCATCCCAGTTTAAATTAGGGGAACTCAAGTTAATTTTATTTACATTTTTGAAGACGTCAGGAATGGCCGAGTGATGAGCAAAGCAGGAGGCTTGGTCTTCACATCAGCGGTGAAAATGGTTATATTCTTTGCCGATGGAAGACACCAGTTGTTGGGCCACGAACATTCGCCGACGCTGCAAATTAAACGCGTCGGTCGAGGGGTGATGAATTACGGAACGTGTACGGCAAATGTTGCGGTGAGTTGGACCTATGAGTCACTAGGTCCGGTGTCATTATCTGTAAATAAATGGAATCAGAATTGTAAATAACTAGAAATTAAGGGCTGAAGAGCTGAAAGCATGACATTTTGGTACATGGATTTTGATACCTTTTTGGAAAATTGAAATTTTGCCTTTGAAATTTTTATGGGATAGGATTGATCAAAATGAAGAAGTAAAATATTTTTCTTTTTTCTTTTCTTAATAAGGAGGGGTGGATTTAAGGTAATATTGAAAGTAAAAGTTGGATAAAAACATCAAAGTGGCTATATTTTGGTAAATGGTAGAAAGAAAATATAAGATGCATGTAAGTAGTTGGCAATAATGACTTTTGAAATGAAATCATTAACAATAAAAATAATGAATCATATTTTCATAATTGCTTCAAGCAAAATTGGTTTGCGTTCATAATTACAGAATTTTTTTTTTCAATATATGGAAAATTTCATAGAAACATTATGATCATTGCCTAAGTCGAAAGTATCATTATGGTGGGATGGTAAATGTTCTGTAACCACTTGTC
>JAHWFP010230023.1:95862-110777 GCA_023313725.1 Lithobius niger | reverse complement strand
TTCTAACTTAAGATGGAATAAAAACAATTAGCATTCAGTACTGATTTCAAAAATTAATAATAGCTGTTCAAAATGCAACAGTCCACAGTGTGATTTGAAAATAAACCAGATTTAGGCCTATACCGGCTAGAGGTTGAGAAACAAGTAGAAATTAAAAACATGATCAATTTTGTTTTGAACTAAACCATGCGCAATGGGTGTTTGCCGTGACGTCACCATGAGTTAGCCAATGACGAACGAGAACAACGGCTGTTTGACCGTCTGATTGGACTAGCAGTCACGTGATATACACGTCACAGCAAACAGCCATGGCGCATGGTATAGCACCGAAAAAGTTTTGTGCATTATTCTTATTAACGAAAAAGAATTTTTTTGCTCCTCCTCCTCGATAGGTTTCATATTTTTTCTATATAAAAACGTCAACTGCCAGATTCAAAAATAAAACCACAACAGTTGTATAAGAAAAATAATTGGACAATTTTTTTTTTTCCGTTATGATTTAACCCATAATATTGCATTTTGAAAACTATAATATTTCGACAATTAAATATTAACTTACCCCTTGGTGCGGTGATGAAGAAGGGACAATTGTAGAAACAGGGCAGCCGGCTGTTATGTCGTTCTTCATCGGACATAGTCAATGGTGAGGATGAGCTGGTGGAAGCCCCGTCATTAATTTGATAAGTTCCACCGGAGGTTGACGATGAACTGGTTGGCACTCAGTAGATAGGATCGAGCGGGGTTCCGTTTCTCCGGAAATGGGGAGGGATCAACTGAAGTGCAGGCAAGGGCTGTAGCAGAAGCTGACTAGCCGAATTCGGTGCAGTCTGGACAGCAGCAGGTCGGAGCAAAGTTGAATGTGGTGCACTGGTGATGGTGAGCATATACCCTGGTAGTGGTGGTGTATTATTAGGCAAATTAAAATGTTCTTCCAACCGACTTACACGAAGTTGGCACTGCTCGAATTCCTCACCCTCCTGGGCAAAGAGCAGGTAGAAATTGGTCCGCATATGTAAACATAAATCGCCGTTGCCGATATTACAGGTGTGGAAATGATCGGCCGTGCGCAGGATGCGCGCCACGGTTCCTTCAGGAGGTGGTAGAGCGCCGTCAATCTGAAATTGATGACGGTAAGCTAACACCAAAATGCGGAAAAAGTTCCGAGTAAAATAGGATTCCGAATCCTCCCCTGGATATAGGGTAGTGTAGGGCAGATTACCCGGGATCTGATGAGGGCATGGGAAAGCCAATGGAACACGGAGCCAATGATCTTAGTGATGGAAAATCATCGTAAATAATAATGCATGTTGCATGATAGCGACGGAGGTTGGACGCAATACGCGCAAAGTCGTTCCGACGATGCCGTCCAGATGCGTAGCACGGACGTGGAACAATCTTACGTGGTGGACGTTTATCGCTGGGCATTTTGGAGTTGGAACGAAGCAAAAGCGAAAGCAGATACACGGTAAGAAAATAGAGTTTTCTTGAGCGAGAGTGACTTTTAAGCAGTCGAAATTTCTAAAGTTCGAGGGTTAACCAATAGAACTTGACGTCAAGTTGTGACGTCAAAAATAGGGGCACCATACTGTCTAGTTCCGTTTCCAACCCTCCCCTACTTGTTGACAAAAATGGGTGCCCATTGTCTAGATTGACCCCACGTTTTTTAGACCAAGATGGCGATACCATCTTTTTGGAACGCACCTGTTTTTACAATAGCGGCAACCAATTACTTTTCAGTGATGAGATGCGGTTGGGCTGCTTCCCCCTCAAAGAGGAGGGGCAGATGGATGCTCGTGAAGGATGCATCAGTCAGAAAAGTGGGTCAGTTTATGGACATGTTAGCCAAAGACTCTATTTTAAGCATAAGACAGTGGGAAATTCTGTTTGACTATGTGGCGTGGGAAATAAATAAATAATAACACAAAACTTGAAATTAAGAAATAAAAAGTTTATTCACAAGGTGGAAGTAGTGATTTGAAGTATTGTACTAACTGCTATGCTAATAAAAGTGAATTTATTCCCACAGGAAGAGACAATTTATTGTATTGAAAATGAATTAATGCTCTCTTCTTTTCTCTTTCATTGTGAATGTTGCAGAGAAAATGTGGTGGAAGTTGGAACTTGAGATGAAAAGAGTGGTGGTGAAAGTGGTTGGCACAGAAATGAACTGATGTGGAAAGCCAAAATCCAGGTTGAATAAAAGTGGATGGCATAAAGAATGGTGAAGGCAGGAATTGCATACAGACATTAATAAAAGATGAGTATTATGGGAAATTGATTTAATCCTGGATGAAACTTTCTGGGGACACGAACAACATCTGCAATCTCCTCCCTTCCCCACCCCTTCACAAGCGAGGGCAAGATACGGATCCCGTAGCTTTGCAATACTATGATGATTAAAATTCGTCTTAAATGATGGTTGGATTAAGGTTAGTTGACTTGAACGTCATTTTGACACACGAATTAAAGAATATTTCAGTTACCACAAACTTTCGTTGGCGGACTGATATAAAATCAGACTTTTTCTAGCGGACTGATATAAAATCAGATAAAAAATTTTTGGCTAAATATTTGTTGGCGGACTGATATAAAATCAGAAACTTGTTGTCAGAAGGTAGCTGAATATTCTTTTTTCCTGGGATTGTTAGTCACTTAAAGAGTACACCCAACACAAAGGTCTTTTACATAACACATGACATTATATGAAGAAGGTTGGTAAGCAATCACAAACACAAGAAATTCTCTTTTCTCTTACTCTAAAAGAAATAATAATACACACATATCCTAGAGCAGGAGGGTTGGAGATAAGTCATGTTAGACTCGTTGTTCAATTTCTGACACTAATTAGAAATTGAATGGTCTGTTAGCGATCATACGAGAACGTAGAATCCGTTCCTTTTGAATACACCAGATAAGATTGGGTATAGAAAGGGATCATAGTAAGATTTGCGGAAACTTCAAATAGGCACGCAGTCTGTATTGCAGTCAATCTGGATCGCAGACAAATCGTTGACGATTGCGGCTAGGGTTTTCCCTGGGATTGGAATACTATTTTTCTTTGGTTTGACTAACACATTGAGAAAATGTTATTCATGAAATGTATCATCCTGAATTTTCCGTAATGTGCCTACAAATCATCAGATAAGCTATGAATGAAATGAAGTAAAAACTCATGGCTTAACTCTGAAAAACACAAAGTTAACATGATAAGGAAATGAAAAGTTCATTGGAAAATTTGGAAGTTTGGAAAAGAATTAAAATATTTGGAAGTTGATGAAAAGTAAAAAGATTTAAATAAGTGATGTTGGAGAAAGGAAAAAGTGACGAGTATTAATTGGAGAAATGTTGGAAAGAAAATGAAAGTAAAATGAATTGATTGATGGAAATCAGTGAAATGATGTGATAAGAAATGAAAAATGATGAAAATCTTGATATTGAAAACTTGGAATATGATGGAAAGAATGAGGAAAATGTTGGAAATATTGAAAAAGCAAATTGCTAAATTCCTAATGGAAAACTGGAGAAATTAAGAAAACAGTATAGAAAGAAATTACGAAAACATGGCACAAAACGAGAATACAGAACGAATAAAAATGATTTGTGGTGAACTATATTGTTGTTTTTATACTCCTTGTAAGACAGGAAAATTGTCTACACGAAAGAAACACAGGAGAGTAATTTTAATTCGGTAAGGGATAACGGAAAGAAAATTCAACAAGCAAAAGATATATTCACAGCAAGCTTACACTTGAATACAAGAGAAGACGGCAAACTCGACAAAATAATTATTGCTTATCGAAATCATTACTTTGCCATTCTTTTCTTTTCTTTTTCAGGAAGTGTTTATTGCAGTGTTTATGCCAATTTGTTGTGTGATTACGTAATAAAAAGAAACATTGGAAAAAAAACCGTGAAATCGAGTGAAATCCATATGTAAGAAAATAATGAAATTAATATTGTATATGGAACGTAATATGAACGAAATATGTGATAAATAAAGAAATAATGTAAAATTGCATGACATCATGACATAGAATTGACATGAATTATGACGTAAGGAAATCGCATGAAATCGTAAAATTATTTTTGCTTGCTTATTGCATGTATGCGATCGATCCTGAATTTGATTGTGTCGAAATACAGTCATTATATAAAGAGCATGACATTCACTTGAATAAGAAATGTGAACACGTGAGATCATAATGATGTAAGAACCATGAAAATAAGCGGAAACTGCATTTGAATACGATGAAAGGGTTGATGACACAGTTCGAGTTAATTAGTCACGGACTATAGGCTTGTAAGAAAATTTGATTGTTAGGACAAAAGTTACGTCACATAATCATGAGCACGAATCATGAGTATTCAGCTTTGACCCTGTTTCTTTTTGGGGATATTTTTCTGTTTACCGGTTCTTCAGGCAAATTAATCAAGAACCGCGGTGGTTTGAGCAAATAATTAAGTGATGGTTTTCTGAATCAGAAATAGATTAAGTTAGGGAAGCAAAGAATCCTTAAAAAGGATACTATGCTTCTGAATGGTAAGGAATATTGTTATGATATTATATTTGCATGAATTAATATTCACATAAATTATAATAGGATTAATAGAGACCTGCATAAATTCATGCAGATATCCAAAGTCACTATAAATAATCGAGTCAGTGCATAAAAGGCACAATATTTATTTAAGGATACAGAATACTAAAAGGACGGAATAAAATAAACAAGTCCAGACAAGCCAAACTCAAAGAGGTGCGTCATCGAACCAGATGTATGATTGAGGTCAGCACAAAGCTATTAACGTCGGTGCCTTTAGCTAATTAATAATAATAATAATAATATATAATAATAATAATAATATATATAGAGACGATGCTCGAGGCATCCACCCACCCAAATTCCCCGGTGGCAGATGTTAAGTGGAAGAAGTACCACCATTATTACAGTTGTTTTTTGCCACATGAGGGAGGAAACCGGAGTACCCAGAGGAAACCCTCGTGCAACGGGCGGGAAACAACCGGAGAAAAACCCGTACATATACACTTCCCATCGCCAGGATCGAACCCGGGTCTGTACGAAGCCAGAGATGTACACTGGGACCAGGACGCCTATCAAATCTGACGCCCCAGTGCTCGCAGCTACCCGTGCACCCGTAGGGAAGGGTTAAAGGGAGTGACATATCAGAGCAAACAATCTTACAGGTGGGTCCTGGTTTTGACAGGTGATCCATCCCCACTATAATTATCTAGAGTAAAAGCAATTACTGGCAGCATACCTGCCAAACAAAAGTGACAGTGAGTAATTAGGCTATTAACACACAGAGGGGGACCGAGTCTATATAAGCTAAGCTTAGTAAAAGAATAGGAGCAGTTATCACCCATTGTACGTTGCATCAGGTCGTCTCCTCCTACTTGGTTCGCGACGGGGAAAAGGTGTAAAAGGTTTGGCCGTGACCGGGACGGATTTACAGCTAAGTACTTGTATCGAATTATGATATAACGATCATTGATGTATTGTAGAGTATTAACGGAAATCATAATAGAGTAGGGATAAGCGGGAGCTTATCATTGTTGGCAATTATCAAGTATTTATCGTCGTTATTGGATTTAGGAATAGTAGTGTTGACTTCAATCTTGAATACCGTGAATGCATAAGCAATCTATTAAGGCTTATCTAAATAAGTAAGAGCCATTTCAGATTAGATTGCTTTATGTGGGAACGTTACGAAACGTGAGTGTTTCCCAACCCTTCCCGGATTTTAGTGTTGACTACTAAATTACTTAACTCCCTTTTGCTTACTAAGGTGTTATCATTATCATATCAAAAACCAAAACTGGTAAAAGGGGCCGCCAAGTTCCGAATGGTTCGGCCCTTCAAAGGATCGATATCAACACACCAAAACATTCGCCAAGTTAATCGCACCGCTTAATAATTCGAAGGTTGAATGAAAACTAGAACATTGCTACTTTCGGTAGCAATGTTCAAGTTTTCATTTAACGTCGAAAGTATTATTCGGTGCGATTAAGTTGGTGAATGTTTTGGTGTGTTGATATCACTCCTTTGAAGGGCAGAACCATTCGGAACTTGGCGGCCCCTTTTACCAGTTTTGTTTTTGATATGATATCACTCCTTTTTTTTAAATTGTGTATTGACTTAACTCCACTACCATGCTGATGAGTAATAAAGTGCTACGTCAACAAGAAATTGGTTTTCAACAATTTGCTACAACCTTTTGCCTATAGGCCGAACCATTCTCAACTTAGTCACCTCTTTATTGGCTTTTGGTTTGGTTTTAATTTCGTTGTAATTTGTTGTATTTAGTTAGTTTTGGTGTGTGGATATCACTCCTTTGTAGGGCCGAACCACTCTCAACTTGGTGGCCTCTTCACCAGTTTTTGGCTTTGTTTATTTTGCTTTGTTTTTACACTTGGTGAATTGGACGTGAATACAATTTCTTTGCAACGTTGTTTAGATTTATCGTGATACACTAGTGTGTGTCTAAGCACGCACGTCAGTATATGCACGTTCTCATTGTCGGAACTTTGGCCGTCCAATGAGAGACGATGCCGACAATACTAACAATGGTTATAATATTTTAATACTTACGCCCCCTCCCACGCCATCCCTGTTACGCCCCCAGGCTCCAAACCATAAAAGGTACACAGTTCGTATTGTAGTGCACCCATTCGTCCAATTTCATAGCTGGAAGCCTTCCCGTTATCTGGGAATCGATGAATAATCAACCTATGGGAATTAACATGGGGATGAGCAGACTAGCTAGTTAGTAACACATTTTCAACGTTATTGAGGGGCAGATTTTGCATTGAAAGCAGCATAGCTGGCTTAGGTGGGTCATTGCTCTAGATTTCAACACAATTTAAGCTTTTGTACCGCATTATTATTTTTCCCAAGTACCTGAAATGTGCCTAACTATGCTTCAAGATATAAGACAGTGACGCAATGGCGTCGCGCTACAATGGTTTACAACCTCGACAATTGAATTAATGTGATTTTTGTTGTGATGTTTGTTGCCTAACTTGGCGCGACACACTAGCGTATGTCTAGATTTATACCACTGTGCTCTTTGACTAATTGAGTAGCGTCTTCTAACAATGCGTTTGTACTTGTAATTGGCCATAACAATGCCTGACGTGTGTAACACTGCCGCATGCTTTCTGTTCAGTCTGTCCCAAGGCAGCAATTGTAGACTAACGCTGCTTTACTGCTATGCAGTGGTGTTTGCATTGTTTAACCCCCTTTGTAACAACTCCGACCTCGTTACTGCGCCTTCCGTTTTACCTTCACTCTCGTAAAACGTATCCTTCCTTTCCTCTTCCTGTAACAAGTGTCCGACTGTAAAAAGCTTTTAATGCAACAGTGAGCTGTACGCCTAACCGCCATATTGCATAGGCCTAAGACGTAACTTGGGAATCTGAAGCCCTCTACACTTCACCAGCCCAATACTGTTCGTCACTGTAGACAGTGCGAAACTATTATGCAGCAGACGTAAGTAACGTTGGTCGACCGTTAGAAAGGTTATACCCTTTCCACCACTTATTTCGGATAAGACGAGTGAACGTCAAACGGAATTTCAATGCAGGAACGAGGCGGACAATTCCCAACAGTGCAATAAAGACTTGTATGTGGACCGTATGCCGAAGTACCTCTTCTGTCGTTCCTATGTATCCACACCAGCACGGACCTCTTACAGTGTGTGACTTTTTCGTCCTTCTTGCCCACTATCAGTAGTAGCCGGGATCTTCCACACTCTGCCCTAAATTGCCATATTTAAAGAAGCTCCTCCAACTTTATTGATCCTCGCCCCACAAGATAGCCACACACAATATGTCTGGGGGTATGTTGGGACAAATTTCTACGGGGTTTGCCTCACACGTCCGACAGTATGCCACTAGCTGAATGAAATGAATAATTAATCTATTTGGTGTCCAAGAGCCATTATTTTATAGTGTTGATATATGTGCATTAAGTACAAACCATTCTGACATAATAAGGGTTTACACAGAAAGAAAACCTATAACATTACTACTTAAGAACCAAAGACCTTCGGTTTTTTTTTACTTACGTGTAAGTAAGAATCCACCCAAAACCAAAACTGGTAGTAAAACCCGCCAAGTTTCCAAAAACGGTCGGCCTTTGAAGGTAATAATATCATTCCACCAGGGAAAGGCCGCCAAGGTTAATCCTATTAGATAAGTTAATCGCACATACTAATAGTTCGAAAGTTAAATGAAAACTAGAAGATTGCTACTAGCGGTAGCAATCTTCAAGTTTTCATTTAACGTCCAAAATATTATTCGGTGCGATTAACTTGGTTAATAGGATTAACCTTGGCAGCCATTCCCTGGTGGAATGATATCACTACCTTCAAAGGCCGACCGTTTTTGGAAACTTGGCGGGTTTTTCTACCACGCCTTATTTTCTTACTAGTGGTAAGACAACGGTTTCATTGTTGCAGCTGTGTCTTTTCATAATATAAATCCACAGCTGCAACAATGGTTGAGTTGTACAAATAAGTAATATCAGGAGGATTAATAAAGCCTACTTCAGTGAGCTTTCATTTCCTCCTGGTAATATAGAACTCCAAGCGAATATTGCATGTAACTTAAGTTGTGACCAACATATACAAACCTTAACCTTACGATTGTCAACTTTGATTGAATTGTGAAATATGACTTATTAATGTGTGATCCTAAAAGCGACTATACTTTCTTGTGCAGAAGACTAGTAACTCCTCTGTCCAGCTGTAAGCCCCATTGGCTAACAGCAAAAATAGTGTTTATTGATCTTCTCTTTGGTTATAATAAAGTCTAACCATACTACGTAATATCACGAGTGCGTATCGTCAGTTAATATTTATCTAAATTTTGTTATTAAGAGTCTACGTACTGAGTAATAACTGGCACTGCTAGTTCACTGGTAGGTTGATACACCTTTGCTCATAAATAGCAACGCGACAACAAGATGCCATCAGTGTACTCAAAAAAGTAAAAGCTTTGATCGATTTTTCCAAGCCAACAATCAGCTTAGATTACAAGGCCCAAGGCAAAAACGACCACAAGACCTCTACAATAAAAACGGGCGAGCGTGTCAATTCATTGCCCAGAAGTTGAAACTGGTACAGTGTTACCTTGAAAAGAAGTTGAAATTGGGACATTGTTGCATTGACTAACAATTTGCTCTGCGCGGTTACCTCCAGGGCAAATTTTAAATGACGTCATGCAAGCAGGACACTTATTTTTCACACGATACGGATCGCTCAAGCGAAAGCAATAAATAAACAGGGAATTGAGGGGCCCCTCAACGGGGAATGCCCACAGTAGTGGCGCCAGCCAACTCCAGGTAGGGGGGGGGGGGGCAAAGCAAATAACATTTTTTTTTATTAAAATATGATCCACTTTGGCAAGGGTTCGGCGAAACCAGCTCGGGGGTCTGGGGGAGCGCTGTAAGCTCCCCCAGCAGGGTCCGGGGCAGGGTCTGGGGCAGAGCCCGGAAGCCGACGCATTTTACATTATTTGAGGACCTATTTTCGGTTTCCCGAGACACGTTTGCACCACATTGTTAAGGAAATTTTGGATGTTTTTCGTAAAAATTCTTTAGTATGAGAGGTCGTAAAAACCTAATTATGACCAAAATTCTGTTTTTTTTTAATATATATTTTATTTACAAATTAAATTAACTGGTGAATTTAAATTTAAAAAAATAATTTAACGTTAACAAACACTTATAATTTAGGTTTGAAAAGTATTGTTGCTTACTTTTCAAATGGCGGAAGATTCAGATGACGTTCCTGAATTAACTGAGAATTAGTTTTAAATCACGGTGGCGATGGGCTAAGAGGAAAAGAGCTACTAGCAAATTAAACCGCCAACTATTCTTCAATTGTAATTCTTTGCTCGGTTTTTATGGAATTAATTGTTATCAGACTTCAACTGACGAAAACTTATGTAAAAAAATTTAGCTGACGTTTCGGCTATAACTATAGCAAGAACACACAGTCGGACCTCAAAGGTATACGGCCATTTGTGAACACAGTGATTTTTTTTTAGTTCTGTATTGGTTAGACGCTGAAGTTGAGTTTGCGTCCACTTGGTTGGGAGGCCGGAACTCTTGGTCACTGGGCTGCTATTGCTCCGTTTGTTTGGGGTGTGTTTGATCCCTCAAAAAACTTCGCGTTGTGCATTGGGCTTTTAAAATCGGGCCTTCTCCTTTTAGAGATAACTGGTAAGGCGTTGGCATCCCAAACGTGTTTCATAACTAAGATGTCTGTTAAATCATGGCGTTGACTGTAAGACAGCAAATCAATTTTCAGTTTAGCAACTTACTGTACACGATTTTCAATCAGTTCATTGGTATCATGAATTCAAGCTAGAGTCCTTAACAAGTTTAGATTTATACATATTTAGTTAACTTTTCTGCATTAACTATACAAAACAGCAACTGTATTTGACCTTCCCCGAAATTTTTACGAATTTTATGTCCCCCCCACCCCCCGTGGCCTCACCCCTGAATACCCGTGTGCGGGGCTGTGCTTCTGTAAGCACTGCTCTTCAGAAAATAAAGAGATCATCAGGGTGGGGAGGGGATGGAGGGCAAACCAGTTTTTGAGAAACGATGGAGCGAAGGGGGGGGGGGGGAAGGAAAAGAAGAAGATTGGAGGAAAAGGGAAACTTACAGGAAGAAAAATTGCCTTTCGCAACGTTCAGGTAATACCTACCGAAAACTGGGAAACAACCACAGGAGAAACCAAACCCGGGTGAAACAAAACCCAAGCGGAACAAAAGCCAGGTAGGATGCTATCTAATATTATAAAGCAAATTTTCACACCACACCGAGGACAACCCCAACAAGTGAATAATGGAACGATGAAATAGGTGAGCATGTTAATTCTTTGGTTAGCGGAAAGTTGAAATTCGCAGTCTTAAATGACGTCATGCACGAATGACAGCGTTTTTTTACATATCCCTCAAGCCAAAGCGATTGGGCTAGATTGGGAGGGGGGGGGGGGGGGCGGTGAAGAACGGTGGACGGTGAATGCCTTGTTCTGCGTTGCTTCGACTTAAAAAGCTTTTAGGCATATATGTCACCGTGCTATTGATCTTTTCACTACTGATTCAGGCTCGGGTACTTAAGCCTGTATTCCTGAGTGATGACCTGTTGCTTTAATTTAGCATTGAGTGCTCTTTCCATTTTCTCGTTCTAGTGGATTTCTTGAACTTGAGGTTTGTACAGCTTAGGCTCACACTTCGGATCAAGTACGGGAGACCACACAAGTTTTAAAGGCTAAACGAACGTACGTTTATTCAAGATCGAATCGGTTAGTGTTAGTGGGTTAAGTTCTCCCTCTTAAATTACCAATTTAAAGCACTCTTAAACTTAGGACATGGTGCGCACACTGCACAGAACACGAAGATGCAGCAGCCATTGCGAAACTTGGCGAGTTGTGCTTACAGTTAAAAAAAATTGTGTTGATATCATATGTGGTTCCTGTTTCATTATACAATGAAATACCAGCGTATGTCCTGGGACACCCTGGCTATATTTCTATCTTTATCTTTAGGGTTACCAAAGCATTGTAGACCTAACCGTGACTTAAATCCTTAGTCGTCCTCCTGCTGAACTTGACTGGCAATCGAAGAACGTACATAGAGAAACGCTACATCGATACATCAAGTGGCGTTTCTTTAATACAGATCCCTAACGTAACAGGCACAGAACTGTAGGATAGCGTCCGTTTCTGGTTCAGTTCTGTTGCCAAGCCGTGAGAGCAACTCATACCATGGCCTCTATGCGGTCAACTCGGCATCCCACTGGTGGAGAGGTTCTAGCCTTCCAAGGCTTACAATCGGTCTCGCAATCCCTAGCAATACTAATTTCTCTGACGCTTTTTTTTAAACATTAAACTTCGACGGAGATTAAATATTAAGACGTTGTTCCCGGCATCACACGTTTTCAAGAATGAAAAGTCCGATCAATCTATAGACATAATAACGGAGAGCATATCCCGCTTGCTATCATAGTGGAAGGTAGAGCAGCGGGGTATAATCAACCTAGTGTGGTATAATCACCTGAGTATACAATATACACCGGGGTATAATCGGGGTGATTATACCCCGGTACCTTATCATTGTACGCATGCTCAACTTGGCGAGCTATGCTTAAAACAGATGCCAACTGCTAGTTATTGACCACGGCTTTGAGTGAAGAACCAAGTTGGAAGCCGTCTACACTCCTACCGCTTGTTTCAACTGTGGCTCACCCCAAGCATCAAGTGAATATCAAGTCGACAGTTGCTGTCCACTGCTGCTTGTCTCACTCGTGGCTAAATACCACGTTTGAGTGAAAAACCAAGACGGAAGCCGCTTGTCTCGATCGGAACACCTCTTGCTGCTTGTCTCGATCGTGGCTGATCGCACGTCTCGAGTGAAAATCAAGTCACCTGTTGCTGTCTACTGCTGCTCGTCTCACTCGTGGCTAGAACCCACGTTTTGAGTGAACCAAGACGGAAGCCGTTTGCACCTCTTGCTGCTTGTCTCGACCGTGGCTTACCCCCACGTCTCGAGTGAAAATCAAGTCACCTGTTGCTGGCTACTGCTGCTCGTCTCACTCGTGGCTAGAACCCACGTTTTGAGTGAACCAAGACGGAAGCCGTTTGCACCTCTTGCTGCTTGTCTCGACCGTGGCTTACCCCCACGTCTCGAGTGAAAATCAAGTCACCTGTTGCTGGCTACTGCTGCTCGTCTCACTCGTGGCTAGAACCCACGTTTTGAGTGAACCAAGACGGAAGCCGTTTGCACCTCTTGCTGCTTGTCTCGACCGTGGCTTACCCCCACGTCTCGAGTGAAAATCAAGTCACCTGTTGCTGGCTACTGCTGCTCGTCTCACTCGTGGCTAGAACCCACGTTTTGAGTGAACCAAGATGGAAGCTGGTTGCACCTCTTGCTGCTTGTCTCGACCGTGGCTGGCCCCACGTCTCGAGCGAAAATCAAGACATCAGTTGCTGCCCACTCCATTACTAGACGTCTGGCTGACTCTAGCCCTGCTTGTCTTTCGTCCGTTTTCCTGCGTACTTCCACAGTGATGCTCCTGGGTTGCCGTCTTCAATCAAGCCTCCTGTCCGCATCCCACCCCTTGGTTTCGTCCGCCTTTCTGTTCGCCCTCCTGTGCCCTGCTGCCACCATGGAAGATTCCATCTCTGCTGTTCCTGTCTTTCAGCCGTTCTACTCTTCAACACGCGGCTCAGGCGCTGCCGTCTGAAATCCTGTCGCCGTGGCCCCCATCACCGCACGCTACACTCTTCGGCCAGTCTCCGGTCTGCCCATAGCCGGGACGTTGCCGTCGAGTCTGGGTTGTTGCTCAGGCCTCTCGCCTCTCCCGCCGCGACATTAGAGCGCCACGTCTCACCAGTCCAGCCGTGGAAGCAGTTGTGAACTGGATCATCCATCGACGGCCCCTGCCTCCGGCTTCCTCGCCGTCTTTCGTCCACCTCACTGTTGCCGTAGCCAACCGCACGCTCCACTCTACGGACCGTCTCCGGTCTGCCCATAGCCGGGACGTCACCGTCGAGTCTGGGTTGTTGCTCAGGCCTCTCCCGCCACGACATTGAAGCTCCACGTCTCACCAGTCCAGCCGTGGAAGCAGTGTGAACTAGATCACCCGTCGACGGCCCCTGCCTCCGGTTCCCTCGCCGTCTTTCGTCCGCCTCACTGATGCCGTAGCTGTCGCGACTATGTTGAAGATCGTCCGTCTTGGATTTGGTCTGCCGATTTCACGAGGAAGGCCAACAGAGTCTGAACTTCTTGCCCCATGCACTCAATCGTCTACGCCTTACCCAGATGTTGCCGTTCTGCACCATCCTGAAAGTCGGCCAAGCCTGCATCACTCACTCCTTACGCTCATTCGTCTTTCACCCGCCCTGTTCGCGTGTTTCCATTCCGCACAATGATGAAGATCTACCGAGCCAGCGTTCCTCGCTCCACGCAACTCGTCTTTCACCCACCTTCCCCAGGTGTTGCCATTTACACTATGGACAAGGTCTGCCGAGCTACCGCTCCTCGCTCTACGCATTCACTCGTCTTTCACCCAGGTGTTGCTGCCCTCCACCGTGATGAAGGTCAACCAAGCACTCCCCGCCTCCCACTCGGCCTGCTCCGTCTTTCATCCCCCTTGCTGTTGCGCCGTGTCCTGCACCGGGATGGGGAACAAACAGGCCTTGCAGCTCTCACCCCATCTACTCAGCTTTCGTCCGCCATTCTGCCAGTTGAACCAGGCCTTCACCACTACCAGTCTTTCGTCCCTGCCTTCACATCTTTCGCCCGCCTCACTATTGTGGTGCCGTCCAGTCCCAGGGAGATAGCCCATCAACCTGGGACCTCCTTTCCCGCTCTATGTTCCCCGTCTGCCTTATGGTTGAGATGCCGTCCCGGTCCAAGATAGAAGCCCGTTAACCTGAAAGCCTCTTCCCCGCTCCACATCTTTCGTCCGCCTTCCGGTTATGATGCCGTCCTGAACTAGATGAAAGCCCGCTCATCTGGGAGCTCCTCTCTCCACCTGTCCTCTCGTCTTTCGTCATCCACTAACCAATCGAATTGGTCCCGCAGATGGTTTGTCCCCTTCCCGTCTCCTGTCTTTCGTCAGCCCGCCACCTAGACGGCCTGCCCATGCCAGGTGACCACCGGCTACACTGCATCGTCCCACTTCCCATCCATGATCTGTGCGGCTTTCCTTCATGCTTGGCGGAACGCCATCCATTCCAGCCGGTCCCAACTGTGGGCCTCTTTCATCGGGTTTATTTGATCTTTCGGCTGACAGTAGTGGTAAAATACGATATTCGGTTACACATATATACCCCCCCACTTCCGATCACGTGATAAAAGTGGGGGTAATGATGCAGTT